>PVIA01002813.1:0-192412 GCA_004024845.1 Tonatia bakeri | reverse complement strand
CTGTAGGAGCAGTGGGCGTGGGATCTCTCCACCTACTTTTCTTTGATAGGTCCATCTATTTCATTATAGCACTTTTATTTTGACTCATGTATAGGTTCATATTCTAATGTTATTCTGTGAAATGAAGTAGTTTATTTTTTCTACCAGAGTAAAAACTAAGCTGAGCCATCCCCTTTTTTAGGGTGGTGGCGGGGGGTGGAGGAGAGATGGTGGTGTTGATCCCCTAGTCACTAAGGCTTACTTATAATTTACTTTCATAAGTTCACTAAAGTGTAGGTACTGAATAAATTACTTCACTGTCAAAATCAATGCTATTTTCTGCATTTCTTAAAGTCTATGAGGCTGTTATAGAATTGATTATTTGCAAGATGAGTCATAGATTATTAAGTATCTTTTAATTTCTGAGGTTGTGAGATTCCAATCTTGAAGTACTAACAAAGCTTGCTGTAAATTATACTGCTTCTCATTTTTTGCTTTCTCCCTTGTTGTTAGTAGAAAGTCAGTCTGTAGAACAAAGTTGGACAAATATTTGAAATAAACTCAGGCATCTAGTTTTGAGAAAAGGGAAAATTACCGTCATAGCTCTTTGCTTCCTTGGAGTTCTTGGCTGTGTTTCTTTCAGCAATATGTGTCCAAATATGAGCATAAAGGAATGTCTCTACCTGGTTACGCAACTCTGGGTGGGGCTCCTGCATGTTCATAATTATTTGTGGGGAGGAGAAGGGAGGACCTGTTACAAGTCTTTTTTTTTTTTTCTTTCCTGGGGGTGAGGTGGGGAGGTGAGATGCTTTTTGCACCAATAAAAACAGTAGGAATATGCTAAGCCCGAACATGATTTAATCCAAACAGTCATCTTAGGGAATTTGTTATGGCAACTGCTCTGCCATCGTAGGATAAGCGAGGCACATTCAGTGAACATTTTCTTTTTTTTTTTAAAGATTTTATTTATTTATTTTTAGAGAGGGAAGGAGAGAGAGAGAGAGGGAGAGAAACATCAATGTGCGGTTGCTGGGGGACATGGCCTGCAACCCAGGCGTGTGCCCTGACTGGGAATCGAACCTGCGATGCCTGGTTCGCAGCCTGTGCTCAATCCACTGAGCCACACCCACCAGGGCTCAGTGAACATTTTCGTTGTGTGATTTATTGAAGAGCAGATGTTAAGTGGCATATGTGGCTTTACGTATGTGTGTGAGTTGGTGAGCTGTGTTCTGGAGTACAGAAGTTCTAAATCTGACCTCTAGGTAAAGGCAGTGGGTTTTTTTTTTAAACTTCCATAGAATCCTTTTTAGTTCCTTGCAAGCCGCTGAGAGAATGCTGATTTCCCAGGAAGCCTGACCCCATATGAGCGCAGCTATCTGCTTTGTCTGCGCTTGTACCTGAGCAGTGAAGCACACGGGAGAAAGTTAGACTTCAGGATGGATGGGTTTCACTGTAACTTCATGGTTAGCAGCCTCAAATGGTGCTGTGGCCAAGCAGTCTTTCTGTCCATGTTAACTCACCTTTTCTCTCCCTCACACCACCTTTCCATCCCTCACTGTTAACTGATAGTCTCAGTCCCTGATCTCAGAGAAAATGGGAGCCAGTGTCATCTTTCTTTATGCCTCCAGACTTGCTTTGCGTCCATCCTAGCCCCTGTCAACAGAGGAAGCCTCTCTGCACTGACCAAGGCCTGTCCCCCTCCTCCTGTGTTCTGGATCCCATCTCTGATTGTCCCTGAAACCTTCTTTCTCGTTATGTTAAACGTCTCTCTCTCAACAGATCTTTCTCATTGGACTTTAAGCTCATTGAAGCTTCTTAGTAAGACAACAAACAGTAACCTGCCCCCAGCCGCATGCTTTTTTCCAACTACTGCCTTGTATCACTCCTTTCCTTGAAAACCAGACTTCTCAAAAGAGTTGTCTATACACTCCATTTTTATTTCTCTATTCCATATTTATTCCTCAACCCGTTGTAATCTGCTTTCTGGCACCATAATCCACCAAAACACTTCTAGGCGCATGAATAACTTTTGTGGCTAAATTCTATGGACATTTTTTAGATCTCACCTTTCTTACTGCTTAGTATTTGATTCTCTTAACTAGCCTTTCTTCTTGAAATACTGTTTTTCTGTAGCATTACAGCACTACACTCCCCTGGTTTTTCCTCCAGTTTCTTGGGCTGCTCCTGTTCACTTCCCTTTGCAGATTCCACCTCTTTCCTGTGAGGCTGGTAGGAAGTTTTTCAAGGTCACCTGTTCAGCTTTCTCTTTTCTCTGTGTTGACTCTCATCCATGCTGACACCCCTTATTACTATAACCAGTGTTATAAAACTACATTCCTTGGATTTGACCTTCTAAGTATCTCCTGGCCTGTTCACTTTTCCCCACTGCTACCACATTCTGCAAGTCACCATGGTCTCCTACCTGGATCCTGTGGGAATGCTTTCACCCCTTTAAATCTTTAAATTTCTTCTCCATCGGACCTCATATATGATCATTTAATCCCTTATGACCTTAATGCATTTTAATGGTTTTCTGTAGTCCTTGTAAAAATGTTCAAAATCTTTGCAGAAGTTCATGCAATTCTGTTTTTTTTTTTTTTTTAAATCCTTATCCTAGGATATGTTTATTGATTTTAGAGAGGGGAAGGGAGGAGGGGAGAGAGAGAGACAAAGAGAGACACCCATCTGTTGCCTCCCGAATGTGCCCCAGTTAGGGATTGATCCTGCAGCCTTTGGTGTACAGTATGATGCTCCAACCAACTGAGCCACCTGGCCGGGGCAGAAATTCTGCATCATCCTGACCCCTGCCATCCACCCAGCCTCATCTCTTACCATGTCCCCCTTGCTGCTGGCTCCTCACAAATGAGTTGACCTCCTTATGCTCATGTTCCTTCCAGGTACAGAACGCATGCATGGCTTTGTCAGCTACCTGGGTTCTGTCCACTGGGTTCTCTCCTGTGTTATTCCCACGCTCCCTTTGGAGTTCTGAGCTCTGCATATACAAAGTGTCTATCCTAAGTGCCTCAGGGCTGAGCACATGGTAGATGTTTATTAAATATGAAGAAAATGAATGAACTTGCTAGTTTGTTGACTGGGAAGAATTATTTGTAATTAGCATAACAAAGCACCAACTTCTGTCTTCTCTGATTATATATTCTTTACATTGTTTAGGATGTAAATAGGTTTATGGCCTTTATAACCTGTCTACATTTCTCATTATCCTGTATTTCACAAGTATTTTCACATGACTCCTCTCTTGAGACCTTGGGCAAATCCGATAGGTTCTTCAAACCTTATGGCAGTAGCAGCCCTAAATATCCTCCCTCCACTCCCACACATATTTCCAGAGGTTCCCTAGGGGGAACTGGAATTCTAAATGATTATTGTAATTCCTGATTTTCATTTTTTGTAGAAGGGAACTGAGACACAGGTTTCTGGATTAGTGTTCTAAGTTTAAAAGCAAATTAGGACTAAATCACGGGATACTTGAATCACATCCTTTAACTTTTTTTCATGTCAGTATTGCCTTTACTCTCAATATGTAGAAAAAGTCTTAAATTTTTTAAACATTGTGGTAAAATACACATAACATAAAATTTATTGTCCTAACCATTTTTAAGTGTAAAGTGGCATTAAGTACATTTCACATTGTTGTGTCACTATCACCACCATCCATCTCCAGAACTCTTTCCAGCTCACAAGACTGAGATAGTAATTATATCCATTAAATAGTAACTCCCCATCTTCCCCTCGCCCCTAACAACTGCCATTCTGCTTTCTATTGCCCTTTTTTAAAAATTACTTTATTGTTGTTCAATTACAGTTGTCTGCATTTACTCCCCATCACTCCCTCCACCTCGACCAAACCCACCTCCCTCCCTTACTTCCATCCTCCCCCTTAGTGTTGTCCATGTGTCCTTTATAGTAGTTCCTGAAAACCCTTCTCCCCTCTGTCCCCTCCCTTCTCCCCTCTGGCTGTCGTTAGATTGTTTTTAATTTCAATGTCTGGTTATGTTTAGTTTGCATTTTTCTTTTGTTGATTGGGTTCCAGTTAAAGGTGAGATCATGTGGTATTTGTCTCTCACCGCCTGGCTTATTTCGCTTAGCACAATGTTCTCCAGTTCCATCCATGCTGTCCCAAAGGGTAGGAGCTCCTTCTTGCTCTCTGATGCATAGAATTCCATTGTGTAAATGTAACTAGTTTTTTTATCCACTCATTTACTCATGGGCACTTAGGTTGGTTCCAGCACTTGGCTATTGTAAATTGTGCTGCTATGAACATTGGTGTGCATAGGTTCTTTTGGTTTGGTGTTTCAGAGCTCTTAGGGTATAATTTATTGCCGTTTTTTCATTGAGAAAGAGAATTGTTGCCCACCGTTCTTCCAGCTGATCAGGTATCTCAAATCACAGAGTTTAAATTCTTTTGGTTGTGATTTAAAAAATGTTACTAAATGCTGTCTTTTCTAGACTTCATCATTTACTATGTATTTCAGAGCTGGGCTAACATGAAATGTTCCCCATCCCCAATCCTAAACATGTTCTTTCCCTCTAGATTTAAACAATGAAAATCAACACTGAAAAAGAGATAAAAATTTTGCTGTCTCTTACTGAGGGTATAAAACAGTAGGCACATTTGTGTTTATGTCTCTTCATGTTTGCCTCGTAACACTTATCTGATAGTATTGTGGGATTTTTAAAAACTTGAAGTATAATTGACATATAATATTATATTAGTTCTAGATGTACAACATAGTGATTCAATATTTGTATATATTACAAAGTGACCACTACAATAAGTTTAATTAACATCTATCATCTCATAGTCACAAAAATTTTTTCTTGTGAAAAGAACTTTTAAGATCTTTCAGCAACTTTCAAATATGCTATACAGAATTATTAACTATAGTTGCATTTTCTCTCAGAATTGTATGTAATTCTCATGCAAGCTAATAAATTCATAAAGTGTTTGAGGACTATCTGTGCCAAATTTTTCTTTAATTTTTATTTTATTGATTTGAGAGAGAGAGGGGGGAAACATGAATTGTGTTTCACTTATTTATACATTCTTTGGTAGATTCCTATATGTGGATCAAACCCACAACTTTGGCATATCAGGATGAACTTCTAACCAACTAAGCTAGCTGGCCAGAGCAAAAAAAAATTTCTTATGCAATTTTAATGTTTTGCTAGTTTGGTTATCTGTCATGTATCCACATACATATACACATAATGGATGCATGTGTATATCAGTATGTACATGTGTATGTATGTGTGTATGTGGATATATATATCTATATTGTCCATGGAGAATACGTTTTTAAAGATGCATGTTGTATGAAAGATAAGCATTACTTTTATCCAAAATTATTTGGTATAGTGGCAATAGCCATTTCTTTGGTACCTTTTAGTCCTGTGTTTTTGGCACAAATTACTACACTAAGCATGCGTATATAAGTGGTTTGTTCTTTTTGGCCCCATTTGAAACTATCTTATGGCCTGTTTTGGTTTTCTACTTCTGATTTAAAATTTGTTACTTTCTTACATTTTTCTTTTTTGGTAAGCTGTTTTTAAAAAGTCATAGAAAAATGGTGGCATATAAACAATATATTTTTATAATTGTAATCTGTGATGATTGAGTCATTCAGAAAATTTTGCATTATCATAGAAGTTAGAATGGCCTCTTTTTCATAAAAGGACTATGATATATTATTTTAGGTGGCAAAGGATTATCTTAGATGATTTTGAAAGGCTTCCAGAAATTAAGGAAGTCAGAATAGTTATTAGTTAATAGTTAGTTGCATTAACTACTCCTAAACTATAGTACAGGAACATGGTTCCTATCTTCTACATGCCAA
The DNA here is from genome assembly GCA_004024845.1 of Tonatia bakeri. Classification (NCBI taxonomy): domain Eukaryota; kingdom Metazoa; phylum Chordata; class Mammalia; order Chiroptera; family Phyllostomidae; genus Tonatia; species Tonatia bakeri. The sequence goes on along the minus strand of PVIA01002813.1, from coordinate 186,578 downwards.
CAGTATGGTGTCATCCTTGGTTAGTCAAACCTGAGATGGGAATGAAGATTCCTATTAGTATTATAGAAAAAGGAGATATCACAGTGAAATGAGACCCATCTTCTTTATGTGGAAAATAGCTGAAGCTTTTAAATATTATATTATCCCAGAAAGACTACGAAGAGAGAGGAAGGTAGACAGGTCACAACACATGTGACTTCTGGAGGCTTCAGACACACGGAGGCAAAGCAGCATGAAGACTAAAATGACCAGCGTTAGCAGATGACTAGGGAGGGACAGAACTTTACTTTTTCGTAGTGGTTGTAAAATTGTATCCTTTTTTACTTTTTGCGTAATTTTGTCTCCTGTAATATTTTAATGGTCAAAAACCGTTTCAGTTTTTGTTCATTCAAGTGTTAACTATCATGATGAAGAGGTGATTTATCCAAACTCATCCAGCTTCTTTTGTGCTGAAATGATGTGTCATTAGGAGGAAGTTTTATGTTTTATTTTCTTACTCAAAAACTTGATTCTTCAATGACTTTATTCATTCTGCTCGGGATTACTCAGTGCTCTTTCTTTGCTAATGGCAGGGTTCACATAGCAACATGCTCTTTCTTGTTGGGAGATTTGGCAAACCCAGAAAGGCTGGTTTTTATTTCTTCAAAACGTGTGAACTTTATGGAAGCAAAACAGTTTTTTGAACTTCAGATATTTGTTATTGTCAAGAATGTTATACATACCTGTTTAGTAATTTTGAAGTGGGCAGATTCTTCAAAATGGGTCATGTGAAAAAAATGCTTTTATGTGAATAAAAAATGTTATTTCTGGAGGCATGTCACTCAACTCTTCTGTTGTTTTCAGTGGATTTATTGTTTCTATAATAAATGTAAGATCACTTTTCAGTGATCAAATTGGTGACATTTATAAAGCATGAAAGAATTTCCTGGGAAATAAGTAGGTGGGTGATGGTAGCTATAATTCAAGGTAATGAACACTTCAAAGGGCTGTAAAACTGTAACTAGATTTCTTTGGAAGTCTGTAGTCTCATCAGATAAAAATAGGAGTACAAATTGCTATTTCCCTTCCTAAGATTAATGACATATTTTCAAAGAGTTTCTCATATAGACAGCCTTCCAAGTAGCATTCAAAGTAACGTGCATTTCACTTGTTCCACACTACCGCTGGGCCCTCCCGCTCTTCTGCAGTTAAAACAGAATGCCTGGACACAGAGAACCTTCACTTAGAAGCTGACAAATAGTTTCTAACTCAGCGATTTGGGGACTAAAAACTGCCACTCTTGTTGAAGGCTTTACTATTTCCACATTTGTTTCTGCGTTCTTTTAATGCTTTATTTTTGAGATGAAAGTTTCCTGACTGGCTTCTGACCTTGAGTAAAGTTTCCAACTGCTGTATTTTACCTCCTAACTTAAGGAGTATTTTAGTCTTTTCTTTCCTCATAGAGATAGAGGTAGGTATCCTTGTGGTTTGGAGTATCATGTAAATCTTACAGGTTAGAAAGAGATGAAGACTGAGGTGTAAGAGCATGTATGTATGTGTGTGTACATGCAAATATACAAACTAGTGCTTAGTTATTTAGTATTCAAATTCCTAACCAACCAAGCTGTTTACTGGCTTATCTGTAGGTATTTGTTGAATGTCTACTAAGTATGTTCCTCTCTATCTCAGCAGAAGGATAAAATACACTTGCATATTAATACATGGTTCTTGCCATCTTGATGTTGACCAGTCGGGAGAAACAAGGATGTGCACATTAAACCATAAATTACTAGGGCAAGGAAGTATGTGATTATTCTAAGTGCCAAATTGACTGGCACAGGTTCAGGAGTATGAGGAGTTTGGGGAACAGAGAGAGAAAACTGAGAGCCGGGAAGGTGAGCGGTCCACAGAGGAGGTGGGGCTTGATTCCTGCTTGCAAGGATGAGTGGGATCATGGGAGACAACAGTGACAGGGAAGGACTTCCGGGATAGGGTGTGCCACGGGCACAAGGACTGGGCACCCCATTGAACTGGGTATAAGCTTTTGTGTTTGGGGAGAAACATTGAGAGGATGCTGTTGGACTGGAAGGATTCTGTTGAGTAGTGGAAATTACATGGGTTGAATAGGACAGATGTTCATATAGATTCTGATTTTGAGGGATTCGTAAACCTTGCCAAAAGTTATATGTGTTCAAATTTTTATATTTCCCTCATTACACTTGCCTTTGCCACACGAAAGTTTCTGAGAAAAGTAAGCAATGTCTGATAAAAATCTCCTTAATACGGACTTGATATTAATGTTTGTAGCAGTTGCTATATAAATAGTTTCACATGTAAATACAATATTGAACTGGCACATGAGGAATGTATTGACGCAGTGAATTTTTTCCTAGGCCGGACCTGATAGACATGAATACTGTTGCTGTTCAAAGCAACCTCGCAAATTTAGAGCACGCTTTTTATGTAGCAGAAAAAATTGGTGTTATCAGACTTCTGGATCCAGAAGGTGAGTTGTTGTTGTGACCTGGTGTAGACTGGCCTGCGTGTTTGAACGAGAGTGATCTCTCAATATTTTTAAATAATTTCTGTTGCTGCTTTTAGATGTTGATGTCTCCTCTCCTGATGAAAAGTCAGTAATAACGTATGTGTCATCTCTCTATGATGCCTTTCCCAAAGTCCCGGAAGGTGGTGAAGGCATTGGTGCAAATGTGAGTATTGACTTTTCCATACTAGAAGCTTCTGATTCAGCAATGCCCAGTTAACTGAATTCTTTGATAGTGCTTTTTAAATTGTTCTTAACTATCAAATATTTTTAAAGAATTTGAGTTAATATGCTATTTATTAAACTGATATTGCATGCATTTTCATGGAACCATTCCACCATTAAAATTGAAATATAACAAAAATGTGTTCTGTGTCATAAAGTAGGCTATTCAGAGTTATTGGTCATTTTATAAAGAACAGCTATAAACCACTGAACTTTGGAGATTCTCATTTTTAACTTGTTGCTATTTTATAACTGCTCTATTTGATATATTTGTATAGAATATCTCACATTTGAAGTTACTTTCAAGTTGTCAGCTCACATGCTTCCATCAGAGCAGGTGGCTCGGTACTTTCTGACTGAGCGGTGAGACCCAGAGGAAGGTTATGTATTTTGCCAAGTTGGCAGAACTACTGTGCGTGCAGGGCAAGGTCTCTGACGCATAGCTTTGGACTTTTTATCTACAGTCCACCAAGGTTTGTGAAATTCATTTCAATCATGCATTTTTAGTGGTCGTGCTAACAAGTGCTTATGCATTTCTGGAAGAGACAGGAACCCCTATACGTGTTATGCATTTGGGGGTGATCACCCCTCACTCTGGCCTTCTCCCCTCCTCCTTGCAGGTACCATTTTAAAAAATTTACTTTGAATATTTAGGAGCTCATTTTGGTGAGCTCTCTTTTTGGGTCGTTTACTTCACCTCTGTATGCTGTTGTTTTTAGACTTACTTCCACACTCATCCTCTTGTTCTTTCTCTCAAAAGTTTTATCTACTGCTTTACTGATCTCCAAGTAACTTGCTCCTGTTCATCCTCTCCGATTCAGTGCAGTTCTCCAGTGACTCAGTGTGGAGTGCTGCTTGAGAATGTTTCTGGTGGCCATTCCTTGCTCTCCTGTCTCCCTGCCTCCAGCCCGTTCCTGGCTCTTACCCCTTTACACTAGAACCAGGATGATGGCTTTCTTATGGTTTTCCATCTCCCATTACTTTTCTTTTCCCATAAACCCTGCGCACTGTCACCAAATTAGCTTGAAAATTTTCAGTGGCTTCATGTGATTTTCAAGATTAAATCCAGTCCAGATATTCTGACATTCAAAATTCTGCATATATGAATGCGCCTTGCCTTCATTTTGAGCTATGCACCTCAACCTGAACTGTTCGCTGGTAGCCGGGGCATTTCTGTTTCAGATCCTGACTCACTTGGGACTCTCTTATCTTTTACTCGGTCTTCCCCGTTCCCCACCAACAATTACTGTATTTTGCCATGTATAATGTACCACCATGTTTTGGGGCCAGACTTTCAGGAGAAAAAAAACTTAAATGTTTTAATTTTTTAATTCAGTTACCGGTATTTTTTTATTTATATACTTTTTGGTATTATAAAGGGAGTTTAGCATTTATTTTTGAACATATTATGGTAGAAGAAGTTTTATATAATAAATAATTACAAAACACAAGAACAGATACAAGGTATTTCAGGATATATAAATATATAAATATATAATGTGCTTCCTTATTTTTCCCTCAAAAGTCTGGACAAAAAAGTGTGCTTATAGGAACTGCTCAGGGACCACCTCGCCCAAGAAGCCTTCAGTGACCATTTGAGGCACACTTACGCTCATCTGCTTCTTATCCCAACTCCCGGCATATACTACGTCTTTCAGTTATTTCAGTACCTCATTAAATACTGCTTTTCATTTTGCTCAGCTGTTTATATTTTGAACTTCTCTTGCATTGCTATGTAGACAGTAACTCATACTAGGTATTAATTATGTCCTTAAAAATTACATTTTTATTATAACACTTAGTGCAATGCTTTAAACATAATGAGCACTCATCAAATACTTAATTGAGTAGAGCAGTTGACAGCCTTCCAATTTCCTCCATGTTTAAAAAGTTTGGTAAATGAGTACTTGAGCAATCCCATCATGTACATTTTCTGTAGTTTTCATTCCTGCCTAGTTTCTTACATAATGGATGGTTCTTTTGAGTTTTATACATACAGTGGACTTAACATCTAAAAAGGTTGGCAGACTGTCACCCAGCCAGGCTTATGCAAGCTATCATTCCCCCTTCTTGAGCCCCTGGCAAGTTGATTATGGAAGTTTCTTCTGCTGTGTTTGGATGCTGCCTCAGAGCCCTTCTCAACACAGAGCTTAAGGCAGCCACTGTCTCTGGATCAGAACTGGCGCTCATTAGGCTGCTCTGAGGCTCAAATGTTGCTAGCATGCATTTAAAGCTGTTTATGTAGAAAGGACTGGGACTACATGGGAAGTAAAAAAAAAACATCTAACCAGTTCTCTGCCAGGCTTCAAGGCGTAAATTCACAGAAGGACCTCTGACTAAATTGTGTTAGATATGAATGTTATTGTCTACAGACAGGGGCCTTTCTTGTCATTTGTTTGTTCTAGGATGTTGAAGTCAAATGGATTGAATACCAGAACATGGTGAACTACCTCATCCAGTGGATTCGACACCATGTGACCACAATGTCTGACAGAACGTTTCCTAATAATCCTGTAGAACTAAAGGTCAGTGGCACTCAGGAGTGCAGTAGGATTGACTTGATTATTAAACTGCTAAGTAATGTGGTGATAATTCTGTTATTTTAGAAGTCCAAGAAAAAATACTTTTGGCATGCCACTAATAAGTAGGCATTAAAAAAAATGTCCTCATCTCCCTATTATACAGAGAAAATGGTGGTAAACATTAATTATTAAAACATAATAGCAATGACATCGTAAAGAAATTATAGTCCCTTAGCTTTGAATTAGTCCCTTAGTTTTAAGGTTTGAGAGACTTTCTGGACGTGACCTTGCCAAATGGTTTTCGGTGTGTGGGAAATGCGTGGTGCCCACTGGATGGCTGCGGTGGGAGGGACCCTGGGAAGCTTGCACAAGGGTGACAGTAGCCGGGAGTGCGCCTCATCAAAACTGCTTCAGAACTTTCTTCTGTGTAGCAAGAGGTATGTACTATATTTCACTATGAAGTTGAAAGTACATACCTGACTCCCAGTATAAATTAATTCATGGTCTAGTAAAACATTTGCTACTACCTAAAAAAAACCGGTCTAACTCTTTAAGGCAAAAAAATTTTAGAAATATAAAAGACATTATATATATAGACACTTAATTGAAGAATATATTGCCTCATTTTGTATATTAGGATTTATGGTTGCAAAATAGCCTGCTTTATTTCAAGAAACTTGTAACGTGAATGTTAACAACAAAGTCTAATTCCTTGAATTATAAGATTTGTTTTCGTGATCAAACTGGAATCACAAAAATTGTCCTAACCCAGCGTGGGCCCTGTTGAAGTTATTCACTGTGTTCACATATCTGTAGAGAACATCTGTGAAACAGTTCTTAGTTCACACTGCCACAGGGAGTTTGTCCTTGGCACAGAAGTACTTGGCCTGTGCTGATAGGATGCTTCTTAAGTATGCTAAAGTTGTTTGTGGGAAGTTTCCCTGTGTGGACGTAAAACTTTCAAGGGCAAGAAACTTTTCCCCTTCTATCACCACATCTACCATGAACAGCGTTTTGCATATAATGGTATTCTGTGCATATTTATTGATGGACGTCTTCAAATGTTGCATTTTAAGTTCAAAACACTTTTCAGATTTCAAGTGCAAATTACTTCCAAATGGATTCCTGTTGTCCAGGCACTTGGGTAAATTTGTACTGGCTTCTGATTAATGCAGATTCTTAAAGTTTTGGAAAACATTTAAGTGGTTATCCAGATTACTTGCTGGTGCTTAGGTTAGGATGTAATATAAAAAAGAAAATATATATGGGGAAAATGCCTGTAATTTGATTAGCCAGCAAAACATTGCATGGAGTCCTTCAGAAATGTGTCTGCCTGAAGATTTAAAAGGACTTAGAAAAAAAAATCCCGCATGAAATAATTAGTATACACTTAATACATGTGGAAATATTTTATCTACATAATTTTTATGAAAGTCCTTTTTAGTAAATATGATAAATTATATATAAGAGACTCTAAATTAGTATCTGCAAACTAGATAATAATTTAATTACATGCTTGGGACATCCATAATAAACAGTAATCAATGACATTTATCTTTGTTTGCTAAGAGATCTGTTTAACTTGGCCAGTAGGACAGTGAAACCAAATTTTAGCTCCATCTGGCTGATAAAAATTCTGTTTTCAAGGATAGATCTGTGGTGTACACAAGACAGACTTTTTTCCCTTTATGGGAATTGCATCAGATTATTTTTCCAAAAGCTAATTTGCCACAGTTGGAAAGTACGTCTTTTAAAGGATGTGTTTTCTTGTTTGTATGATGAGAGGTTTTCAGTGGAGCCGTAGTAAACATGACCGGGTTCATTATTATCCAGATGCCTGTGGAGCACGTGTTGAATCACAGCACACACCACTAGTCACACCGCATCAAGCCGTGTGCTGTAACCTCGTTGCCGACCAGCTGGCAGTCGGCATGGTCCTTGAGTGTCGATGTTATGCAGGACTCCCCCAGAACACACGTGACACCGTCAGTAGCATTTGAAGTGGTAATGTTATGCAGTAGTGAAAACAGGTCTTTGAAGTTGGAGCCTTCATGTATTTTCCCTTTCATTTTAGGCACTTTACAATCAGTATTTACAGTTTAAAGAAACAGAAATTCCGCCAAAGGAGACAGAAAAATCAAAAATCAAACGCCTATATAAATTATTAGAGGTAAGAAGAAATTTCCTTTGTAATGTCATGTATAATCATTTTTCCTTTATTTGCTTATTTTTACATATTTTCTTTGGTTTTTCTCAAGATATGGATAGAGTTTGGACGCATCAAGTTGCTTCAAGGTTATCATCCAAATGACATAGAAAAAGAGTGGGGGAAACTCATCATTGCCATGCTCGAGAGGGAGAAGGCCCTTCGTCCAGAAGTGGAAAGGTAAGCTGGAGTGATTGCTGCCAGGGGAACTAGGAGAGGCAGTCTCTTTGTTCTCATGGAAAGAACTTATGTTTTGGAGCCAGGATGACCTAGGACCAACTTTCATCTTTTCCATTTCCTTGGCTGTATGACCTTGGATAAATCACTCACTCTTTCCGATGTTTCATTTTTCTTACCTCAGAACTCTTCTAACAGATTTCAGAGATTAAATCAGTGAAGTACTGTTCAAAAAGGACCCGATAGGCTGGGTTGGTGTGTGAAGTCTTATTAGGTGGTTATAGCTTGAAAGCCTATTAAAACTACACAAGAGGATTTCTCAAAGTGGCTTTTAAATGGCCAGGGCCTGGATCTGGAAGCTTCCAGGTCAATAATTAACATATTTTGTTTTTTGTGTTTTGGGCAATGACCCTCTTTCTGTGGGGTAGTGGAAACCAGAGTCTTGTCTGCCTTCATTAAGAGGACAGTGAGGAGGCTTCTAGAAAACACTGAGTATCTCAGTGTAAGTTCCCTTTTGGACACTTCCTCTTCAAGTGCATTTGTTGCATGAAATCATCACTGACTCTTTACCACTCTGTCCTTCCCACTATATCCAGTTTCCCTTGGCAGGTACCTCAGGAGACTTTTGTTAGGTCCATTTGTCTTCATTCTAGTCCCTACCTCACAGCCGGACTTAGTGGCACGTGGGGATGGTGGTCTCTGTTTCTCATTGGCTGTGGGTTCCCAAGGGGCTGGGTCTTCCACCACACAGACTCTTCCTATACCACACCCTACTTGCCTCTGCGGGGCAGCCACACTGGCTGGGAGTTCTGAAGTGCCGAGGTCCCACCCTCCTCCCTACCCAGGATGTTTGCCACCCTCTGTGTCTTTGGCAGGGAAGTCTGTTTCATCCTCCCCCTTTCTCTTTTCTGCTAATCATTCTTAGATCTCACCTCCAGTGTTACTTTCCCAAGAAGCTTTGCTTGGTCTCCTGGGCTAGTCCAGATGTCTTGTTTATTGCTGTCATATTTATAGGCATTGTTCCTGCACAGCACTTATCTCAGTAGTAAATTTATATTTATTTCTGTGATCCTTTGATTAAGGGTTACCTGTTCCACTGTTACGAGCTCTGAGGATGTGGAGACAAACTCTTGTTTTCACTGCTTCTTGTGTTGCCAGTGTTGAGCACAGTGCCCGGTGTATGCAGGGCTCCCAGCGTGCTCAGGCTCTCTGTGCCCCATGCTTGACGGTGACATTGTGGATATAATTGAATGTTTGTGTTTGTTTGTGTGGAAATAGGAAATAGAGCTTTGACAGTGAGAAAGTAAGTCTAACTTGTCAGCCCTTTATTCAATTACTGACTACACTCTTGTTTAAGCATAATTTGATATCTACATGACTGGGTCATTGGAACCAAAATAAACCTGAAATACACGGGATGGACCTTTTATGGAGGAGGCATTGGTAGGGGATTAAAGTGAGACTCTAAGCTTATCACCTGAAATAATGGCAGAGCCTACCAGAGAAAGGATACAGAGCTGATTTTCAGTCATCAGAATAGAAGCTGGATTCTAATGTGTGTTAGTAAAAGAATGCAGTGGTTGAGTTAAAGGTCCAAGAATCAGTCAATCCTGGATTAAAGTATTAGCTTAACCTGTAAGCCATATCATTTTAGACAAGCTTATTAACCTCCCTAAGCCTCAGTTTCCTCATTTGTAAGCAGGATGTAATAGAATCTACCACATTTGGTGGTTATGTGTATGAGATGATGTATATAAAATGATTAGTTAATCTCCTTGCACATAGTAATTGCTTAATAAACGTTAGGTGCTGCTGTTATTATTTTGAGATTTTCTGTTTACTAGCTGTACTTGATATGGCCCTTGCAAATGTCCTCTTTCCTGTCTTCCAAAAAGCATATATCAACCTTAGAAGTAGAGAAGCAAGTTTGGTTTTGCAGTGTTGGGGGTAGCAAAATATTTAGGGGCTTGTTTGAATAAATACCTTCAGCTTTCTTGATGCAACAAGTTGTTTGGCATTAACTGTAGATGTTGCAAATAATGTGGCATGGGAATGTGTGCGAGACAAATGAGAAGTGCTTATGCCAGGTAATAACTTATGGAAAGGAAAAACAAGCACAGACCAATTAAATTTGCAAGCATTGCATCAATATTCCACTTACCACTTAGGCTATTAAAAATATAAAGTAACTGTAGTAAGATTAGAGTAACATTCCTGAGAGCACATCAAAATTAAGGAAGGTAAATGGATCATTTCTTAGTTCATTTAACCTAACAAACAAAGGACATGGTTGTTAAAATGGGAATGGACTTTGTTTCTCATCAAACAAATTTGTTTATACATACTTTGAGGTGCCAGCTTTTAGCCTCGTGTTATTCAGTACAGACCTGGCCCTTTACAAAAGTCAGGCTATAATTGAATGTTTGTGTTTGTTTAGCTGGTGATTGCTGTAGCCTGAATAACTTTTACTAATTGTACCTGGGCTTTGGTCAGGCATCTGAGTTGTTTTTTAGGTGGTTGCAATTGATGACTCCTGGTGAAAATATTTGGCCAGTCTTTCAGTGACGCCCATCAGCCTGCCTTGTCTGTACTTGCAGGGTTTTAATACAAGCTACAAAAGGCAGACCTCAGCAAGCAAATACATGGCTTTAGGCGAGATTCTTTTGAATAGTTATCAGCATATTATTTGCTGTGTGTTGAATATGCATGTTGGAGCATATTTAAGGAGCCATTAAAGTCATAACATTCTGTTGCCACTTTTCACTGTTGGAAGTAGAGCCTTTTGCAGGCCTACTCTTTTGTCTACCTGTAATGGTCAAGAGAGAACCTTTCAGGAATAAAAATGCACAGTAGTAGTTATAGTTACCGTAGTAGTGATTCTGTGTTCAGTAACACTACTAGCACTCGGACCAGTCTTGATTCAAATGAGAATTTTCTCTCTGTTCATTGCGGTCCGACACTGATCAACTCCTGCATTAGCTTTGGCAATGAATCCGTGGATGGACACAGGTATTGAATCAGTGGTGTGAGATTGTGTTTTACTTCTGGTGGGCAGCCTTTGTCAGTGATTATGAATTCTGCAACTTCAAAGGGAAAGCTGTATTTTATTTTGTTCCTTCTTTCAGGTTGGAAATGTTGCAGCAGATTGCCAACCGAGTTCAGAGGGACAGTGTCATCTGTGAAGACAAACTGATACTTGCTCGAAATGCTCTTCAATCTGTAAGTTGATTTGGGGAGCCAGTGGGATTGTGGTAGAGTAGGTTCTGTGCATTCGGATGAACTAAAGCTTTTGTATAGCATTTGGTTAATTCTTGGTATTTTTGTCAACTGAAACTTAGAGTTTGTTAAAGATTATGAGCACTATTTGCTCTATTGAGGGACAGGGAGCAAAGGCAAAACATATATTTGAACCAAAAGGAAAAACAGAACCTAAGTAGCCCCGTGTTTCAATATTTTGAGTTTTACATTTGACATTAGTTTTGAAACTTTGTTTCACAGCATTAATATTGACTTCTTTTAAAATACAGGATTCTAAAAGGTTAGAATCAGGAGTGCAGTTTCAGAATGAAGCAGAAATTGCCGGGTATATACTTGAATGTGAGAACCTTTTACGCCAGCATGTAATTGATGTGCAGATACTCATTGATGGAAAGTACTACCATGCAGATCAATTGGTGCAGAGGTCAGTGTGCTGCTTCCTTATTCATATTCTTGTCCTTGTGCATAACTATTTCATGGGCACTTATGAGAGGAATGGAGAGTGTGACAATTTTATGAATTTCATTTCTTAAGCTCTTTTCAGTTGCATTTTCATGCCATTAATTCTGCTATATATTTTTTGTGTTAAAAAGATGTTAGTTCTTCAAAGATAAGTAATAGAAAAATATTTTATAATACATACAATATTTAATATTATAGTAATGAACATGCAGTTAAAATATGTGTGACATTTGAGAAAGGGAATATATTTGAAAAGTATCTTTTTTAATTCAATTTTCTAGTTTTCTCTTTATGCAAAAATGTTTTATAACAAAATATTGGAAAAATATATGTGTATGCAATCTGTATCTCTGGGAAGTAGCTTTGGGATTAGAGATGGAACCTTTTGGGTTGTATGCCATATATATACATATATGTATGTATGTGTGTGTGTGTGTGTGTGTGTGTATAAAACATGTATATAAAGCAAAAATTGTAAATGATGCTTTGATACAGTTCTTCCCTTTTCAGGAATCTATAGTAGTAATTATAGAAATAAAACATATTAAATAAATATAGACAAAAAAGCTTTTTGTTCCCATGAGAAATGTTTTATAATAACAAAAATTAGGAAATGTCTTAAAGGTCAAATAAAAGGAGAATGGTCACATTACAGTTTAGTAATTATATTATAAATGATGGTTATAAAGTCTGTGTGATAATGAAAGTACTCAATTCAGTGGAAAAAATTGTGGTGCAAAATTTTATCAATATGATTATTACAATGACTTTTTCAAAAAATAAACTTTATTTAGCAGTTTAGATTTTAAAAACTTGAATAGAAAGTACAGGGAATTCCCGTATGCCTTTTTGCATACCCTCTTCCCCAATTAACATCTTGCACTAATGTGATACTTTGCTATAACTGATGAGCCAGTATTGATACATTATTGTTAAGTAAAGTCCATTGTTTACCTTAGGGCCCACTCTTTATGAAAAATGCCTTTTATATTATAGCTTGACCCTTTTGATTTTCTTTTCAGGGTTGCAAAACTGCGTGATGAAATTATGGCCTTAAGGAATGAATGTTCCTCGGTGTACAGCAAAGGACGCATGCTGACGACAGAGCAGACGAAGCTCATGATATCAGGAATCACTCAAAGTTTAAACTCAGGGTTTGCACAGACCTTAAACCCCAGTCTGAACTCAGGGCTGACCCAGAGTTTCACACCTTCCCTGACCCCTTCTAGTATGAAATCAGGCCTGTCCTCAGGTTTGTCTTCCCACCTAACTCCATCCCTCACTCCATCTTACACACCTGGTTTCACAACTGGATTGGTTCCGAATTTCAATTCAGGAGTAGAGACAAATTCATTGCAAACCCTGAAGTTGATGCAGATCCGAAAGCCTCTTCTAAAGTCTTCTTTGTTGGATCAGAATTTAACGGAAGAGGAAATCAACATGAAATTTGTTCAGGATCTTTTGAATTGGGTTGATGAAATGCAGGTAAAAAAATGTTTACTTTACCTGAGATTTTCAGTCTTTATTGCTGTCAGTTTCTTCTTTTAACCTAGTGTCTTTCTGTTTAAAGGGGCAGCTGGACCGCACTGAATGGGGATCAGATTTGCCAAGTGTTGAAAGCCATTTAGAAAATCATAAAAATGTTCACCGAGCTATTGAAGAATTTGAATCTAGCCTTAAAGAAGCTAAGATCAGTGAGGTATATGAATTTAAAATCTGAACATATTTGACTTTAGCTTACTGATTTGCTTTTTATATAAAGGCTCTGTAACAAGATAATGGGTACACTGAGCATGAGTCAGAATTCTTTAAGATTCCTGATACGAACTTTTTATACCATATTTTAGATCCAAATGACGGCACCTCTTAAACTAACTTATGCAGAAAAGTTGCACAGATTAGAGAGTCTGTATGCAAAACTCTTGGTAAGTTCTTTTAAGCTTTCTTTTCCCCTTATCTTTATTTGGCAAAGACATGAATTCTTACAAGTGATTTTCCTTATAAAGAATACATCCAGGAATCAGGAACGACACCTTGACACACTCCATAATTTTATAACCCGTGCTACAAATGAACTTATTTGGTTGAATGAAAAAGAAGAGGAGGAGGTTGCTTATGACTGGAGTGAAAGAAATACCAACATAGCTCGGAAAAAAGATTACCATGCTGTAAGTGCTACTTTTGTAACTGAATATTTAAGTTTTATTTCTGGGTTAGATCTTTTTCTAACATATTTCTGAATTCTTTCTTAAATTAGGAATTAATGAGAGAACTGGAGCAAAAGGAAGAAAATATTAAGTCAGTTCAGGAGATAGCAGAGCAGCTACTTCTGGAAAACCACCCAGCCCGATTAACTATTGAGGTGAGTCAGGAGGTGTTATAGTCATGGTTGAATATTGCCATTTGGTTACAACCCTTCAGGTTATTTTATTGCTGAAATATTGAAAAATAAAAGCAATCAAATTTTTATTACAACCTGGCTCAAAAGTCACGTTTCTGACAAGCCATGCTGATTTGCCTTCGCTTCTTTTGCTCCAAGTGTGTCACCCACCCGTCACTTACAGTAAAGGTAACTTTGTTAAACCCTGTGGCCCAAGAGACATCTTGCAGTGAACACGAAGGACCTTGACTTGACAGACTTTGGTGTTTCATTTCCTCCTGACTGTGAGACACTGCACAAGTGATGTAACTTTGCTAAACCTCGTCCACCTACCTAAATGGGAAAATTGTTCTAATCTACCGAGTTGTTGTGAGAGTGAGGGCAATAATGTACTGTTATTACTTTGTACAGTTCTTGTTACGTAGTATGTTCTTAAAAAGTATCGTTTAATAACCGTTTAACTATTAATTATTTAAGTACTAAGTATTACCCAATTAGTAATTATTTAGTTAATGGCACTATTATTTAATTAATAATTTTACTTACGATCTGGTTTTGTGAAGTGTATTTAAATAATACCCTGATGAGGCCTCATGGTACAGAGTGCACACGTCAAATCCAGAAGTGGAGAGTTGATGTGGGATTTATCAGGTTGTCCGTGTAGTGAGTTGGTGGTGGCATGGCAGTGTTGTGTTTAATTTTTTTTGGCCTTATATATATACTAGTTAGAGTTAGTAACTTTATAAATGTGAAGTGGGGGTAAGTAAGAGGGCAAGGAGCATCAAGCATGGATAGATGTGGTGTATTTCCAGAGGAAAAAAATGTGCTTAGAATGTGGCATGCTTCCAACTATCTCAGTTGAGGAAAGGAATGTCTCTGTTCACTGAAATCATGATGACACAAAAGATTAGTAAAATTCTAGGCCTCATTAGGAAGTATGGGAAAGTTTCATTTGACTTTCTTTTATGTGAAAATAGGGCTGTGCATCCACATGAAATGCTATCTGGGAATGTTACAGACACAGAACAGTAGGAGGAACAACAGGGGTAGGAAATTAGAATAGTGGTGCATCTGGGTAACTTTTATACAATGATAAACTAAAAATGGAATATTCCTGAGAGTAGAGAGATTAAAGCTATTAGAATATGTGATTATAAGTTAAGAATTTTGCTGAAAATAGAAAATGTGGATGTGAACCTGATTACTTCCATGTAGAAATTTTAATGTAATTAAGTTTCTTGAGGGATGAAATTAAGCCTTAGTCATCTTTATGATTCCATTGGCCTATTCACTGTCTTGTGGGTACATGGATAATGGTTAATTATCAACAATATTCATATTGTATATGAAAAAGAAACTAATAATCTAACAATGCATGATAATGTCTTTTATAGCCATTTTACTCAAAGTGGCTTAATTTGAGGGAGCAGGTAATGTAATTATGATACGTTGCCACATTTCCAGTGCTGTTGGAAATGCCTGTCTGGGCATAGCTCAGCAGGAAATGAGGTTTTCCAGAAGGAGCAAGTATGACAGGCTTAGTTAAGGTAGCCATTAAAGTATCTGGAGCACCCTCTTCTGGAAGGCAGTGAATTGCACCTTCAGTATAAAAGGGTGTTCCATGTTTTCCTAAGGAACTAGGTGTCTTCTACAATATTTTTGCCCTCATGAAAGATATGCTTTATCTAGAATATAAATTAAAGCAATAAAATATTTTTAGTAAAAATTTCTAGTATTATAATTATTATAACTCCAGAGTTACAGTGATATGAGAATGTGTACTCTCTTCTCCACCCTCCCCAAACATTTTCCTGGTAAAAACAAACAAATAAATTAATCCTTGCCCCTGGTCCCAAGATCTTCTGGCCTGGGTTTAGAAGCAAAACAAAGAGAAATCTATGAAATCATGTATTTTGTGTCAAAGGTCTGTCCTATGAACCAGTAATGTAAAATTCAGAGAAAAGAAAGAAGGGTGAGGGACAGGGTCAATCGAACGAGGGTCCCACAGAGTGGGAAAAAGGTGGCTGGGAAAGGAGCACAGGGTCTGCTGGTCTCCATTTCAAATGTTAAATATTTTTTCATGTACAAATAACCAGAGTTAGCTTTTCTCATATATTTAAAAAAAAATGGAAAATTTCAAATTTGAAAGAAATTGACTGGAGTGATTTAAAAATTTATATTTCAACTTTTAAGACTGGCTTTGGGCAAGTGATAGTTGAGGTTAGAGGGACATTCACTACCCTGATTTTCAAGTCTTAATCTGCAAAAACAAAGTCCTACCATCTGTGTAGATAGTGGAGTCTCTTATCCTAGAAGCACTGTGGTGCATGCCTGCCATTGCCCAGCAGCAGTGACCGTAGCTGTGCTTTGTCCCCCAGGCCTACCGCGCGGCGATGCAGACGCAGTGGAGCTGGATCCTGCAGCTCTGCCAGTGTGTGGAGCAGCACGTCAAGGAAAACACTGCCTACTTCGAGGTACGGGAACGGAATCACAGCTTCAGTTGCTGGCACTGTGATTTTGGCTGACTTACAGGAAATGTTTTCATAATCTGTTGTAAGATACATGTCTGTAATCTGCCGGGGAAATAAACGGAATTTTGATTGCTGCCGGATATAAAGCATATATGTTCTGTAGGACACATGGAAGCATTTTGTTAAGGAGGAAATCCTTAAAAACCCCTAAAGTGTCAGAAAAATCTTTATTTTACAAATGCATCTCTTATTAAGGAAGTATTTTTATTACAGATAGTCCTTACAGACAGCTCTTCTTTTTTGTTATTCTTCAGAAGTTTTAAATTATTGTTGGAATTTTACCCCTACAATTGTTTCGAATTTAGTATTCAATCATAATGATCAAAGTAAAAGAGTTGTTTCTTTAAAGGAGGGATGTGGCTATTAAGTTGTACTAATTTGATTTTATGGTGTTCTCACTGATGAGGGCTACATACAGGGCCCTTGTAATTGAACTTGGCAACTGTGTGCTTTATTGGTATTTAATATACTTGAACTACCAGTTTTTGTCTTCCCCTAGTTTTTCAATGATGCCAAAGAAGCTAATGATTACTTAAGGAATCTGAAAGATGCCATTCAGCGGAAGTACAGCTGTGATAGATCGAGCAGCATTCACAAGCTGGAAGACCTTGTGCAGGAGTCCATGGTACTACTAAGAAAATCTAGGGACTTTGTTAGTGATGCAACATGGGGGTTAGATCGTTTTTATTATATTTTTATAGGTGCAGAACTTTATATTTTATTGGTAGTCTTGATAATTCCACCTCATTTAATGAAGCATTTAAACATTGTTTTAGTATCTTTTTTGGTAACAAACATAAAAAAGTATTTTTATGTGATAGCCTTGTTATTTTAAAATGCTTTAACAGTGTTCTCTCTGTGTGTGTGGTCGTTCATTCCACAAATGCTTGTTAAGTATTTTCTATGTTGCAGGTACTGTTTTAGCTCCTGTAGATAGAGCGTGAACAAAACAGACGAGAGTTCCTACCCTCATGGGGCTTGCATGCTAAGGGGGGAGTAGACAATAAACATGGAAATAAGTAAAATATTTGTGTATGCTAAAGAGGAAAAACACAACAAAACAAGGGCGGAGAGATACAAGAGTGGGTGGGGAGGGATTGAAAATTTAGGTCACAGGCTCAGTGCAGGCTTTTCTCGTGGTTCTGTTTGTGGAAAGCCCTAACACAGCACAGAATACAAGTCTGCTACCATTTAAAGTCCATCTCATTTATTACTTAGGAAGAGAAAGAAGAACTTCTGCAGTATAAAAGCACAGTGGCAAGCCTGATGGGGAGAGCAAAAACCATAATTCAGCTGAAGCCTAGGAATCCGGACTGTCTGCTCAAAACATCTATTCCAATCAAAGCCATCTGTGACTACAGACAAATTGAGGTACTTATGACTCCTAGAAACAGACCAGTTTCTGGTGTTATGCATATATTTAAAAAATGAGGTCATATTGCCCACTAGAAAAGTTTTCCACCTCAAAAAAATAACCACACACAAACACACACACAAATAAACCCAAGTTTGGGTATGGAAAAAACATTAGTCAACAGTGATTTCATTTGGCTATTCTGTTCTTCGTTTTAAACCAGATAACCATTTACAAAGATGATGAATGTATTTTGGCGAACAACTCTCATCGTGCTAAATGGAAAGTCATCAGCCCCACTGGGAATGAGGCGATGGTGCCATCCGTGTGCTTCACAGTCCCGCCCCCAAACAAAGAAGCGGTGGACTTTGCCAACAGGTTCGTATGCAGTAGCTAAAAACAGCCCCCTGGTCTTGGAAGCTCTCGGAAGGTTAAAGAAATAACCAGCACTTTGTCTAGGCCCACAGGATCAGAAGGATCTGAAACTAGTAAACATGGGATATTTCTCACACACACACATGCGTGCGTGCGCGTGCACACAAGAAAAAAATTGTATGTTTTCAGAGGAAATGAAAAAGCTTAATCTGTGTTTTCTTTCACATATTTCAGAATTGAGCAACAGTACCAGAATGTCCTAACTCTTTGGCATGAGACGCATATAAACATGAAGAGTGTAGTAACCTGGCATTATCTCATCAATGAAATTGATAAAATTCGGGCTAGCAATGTGGCTTCTGTAAGTGTAAACCTATACCTCAACCTAATCTTTCCAAAAACATGGGGCACCTTGTTATGAAGAGTAGAGTTTGCATTTGCTATAGAATAGGATAGAGTTCAGCAGAGCAAATATTCATTTACTCAGTGGCTATTTGTTATATACTTGTTATATACAGGAAGCTTTCGAAGAATTGGGGAAATCCAGGAGATCTCAAATTTCATTTAATGCTTAGTATATTTTGATAGGGAGAGAGGACATAGTGTTTGGACTTCTAGAGATGGGTACAGTTTAACTTCATTTATAGAATTTTATAGTCTTGTTTTTCGTTGTCTTTTAGAACCTGAAGTTGTTAGTGAAGAGGAAAATTAATTTCACATGATTATTCTATTTATGATGATTAATATAAACTGGCATATACCATGAGACCCTAATTTGAGATCTGTCCCATTTAAATTTAGCTCTGAGGACTATAGTCACTTAATTGTATGGTCATTTCTCTTCTTTAGATAAAGACAATGTTACCTGGTGAGCATCAGCAAGTTCTGAGTAATCTACAGTCTCGTTTTGAAGATTTTCTGGAAGATAGCCAGGAATCCCAAATATTTTCGGTCTCAGATATAACACAGCTAGAAAAGGAGGTTAATGTGTGTAAGCAGTATTATCAAGAACTTCTTAAATCTGCAGAAAGAGGTAAAGTATGGGAATCCTTTTTTTTCTGCCTCCCACAGGTATTTAGTACAGGCTATTTTCTGCCCTGAGTGGGAATTTCAGTCTTAGGTGTCTTATACCACTCAGCCTGTGTTGGGCAGACACAATTGTTGAAATGTTGAAAGCATGCTTAAGGTGAGAACTTGCAAAAAGGGATTAATTTATTCCTAAATGATGAATTAATTAAAAGATGCCAACCAAATAGTATGACAGATGATGAAATCTTAATGCGTCTACTTTTCAACATTTTCAGTTTCACAATATCATGTTCAGAATGATGATCTTTTCATTTCAAAAAAGATTGTTATTTTTCTTTTTTTAATTTATTGATTTGAGAGAGAGAAAGGAAGAAACATTAATTTTGTTGTTCCACTGATTTATGCATTCATCGGTTGATTCTTCTATGTGCCCTGACCAAGGATAGAACCCGTAACCTTGAGGTATCTAGCCGACACTCTCTCCAACTGAGCTACCTGACAGGGCTTAATTATTTGTCTATGTATCAGTCTTGGATTTTAAAGAATGACCTTCTGCCCTGGCTGGTGTGGCTCAGTGGATTGAGTGCTGGTGTGAGAACCAAAGGGTTGCTGGTTCAATTCCCAGTTAAGGCACATGCCTGGGTTGTGGGTCAGGTCCCCAGTAGGGGGCACTCAAAAGGCCCACAAATTGATACATCTCTCCCTTTCTTTCTCCCTCCCTTCCCCTTTCTCTAAAAATAAATAAATAAAATCTTTAAAAAACCAATGACATTCTTTTTGAGAGCACTTTTAGATTCAAAGAAAAAGTGAGAGGAAGGTGCAGAGATTTTCCATAACCAAACTTGGATTTTATGCAGAGGTTAAAGGAAAAAAATTTGTGTAGTTAACTTTTGTTAAGTATAAATTTTATTCCATAGTCTTTTGAAGTTACTTAGAGACAAAAGCTGTATTAGTAATATTCTATTTTTAAAAATTTAAAACATTAATACATTTTAATCTATCTTTCATTTTTAAGGATTTTTATTTAATTTTTATAATCTACAACTAATGTGATTGACATTTTTCATGAACATAAAAGAGCAATATATTGCTTTCCTTGGATGTGATAGATCAGAAATGGGTACTCCAAATGGCATTAGGGGAATTTTATCAAATCTTTGTAAATTGTAAGGTCACTATTTTAAGGTTTATATCCTTAGGTTGGGTTTGCCATGATAGCTGGTAACATTACTTTGACTCACTGTGCCCCAAGACATAGTAAAACTGCCATATTAAAACATAAGCAAGAGCATCCAAAAGATGGAAAACAAGGTACTTTCTGAACATTATATTTGCTTTCACAGAGGAGCAAGAGGAATCAGTGTACAATCTCTACATCTCTGAAGTGAGAAACATTAGACTTCGGTTAGAGAACTGTGAAGATCGGTTGATTAGACAGATCCGAACTCCGCTGGAAAGAGATGATTTGCATGAAAGTGTGTTCAGAATCACAGAGCAGGAGGTGAGATTTATAAATGCGTTGGGACAAAATTTGACTTAAGATAAATTACTATCTTAATGACTGTCAACTGCTGTGACTTCTTACATGCTCAACTTTGCCCAGCAGCCACTTTGTGAGGTCTGATTACGTTTTTATTGCATATTGTAAAGTCGGATTCTGTAATTCACTTCTACCTCTGAGTCACGTAAGCAGAGGAACGTGTACCCTCTTGCCCACTTTGGTGGAGGCAGTAAGGGCTTCCCCCGGTGGAAGTCATTAGACGTTTGTTGATCATCTGCTACGTGCAAAAGCACTGGGTAGATGCTTGGGCTTGAAAAGGTGGGCAGTACAGGAATTACTGATAATAACACTTGAATGTTATGGCTTAGTTTTCTTAGATAAAGAAAAAGTAAAGAATATGTAGAATTTTAAGGTAATGATCATAATGTAAAAATATGAGTTTTAAAACTGTTTAAAGAATGATGCCTGGTCTGGAATGAAAACTTAATACCGATGTTTGTTCTCTCTTTTATAGAAACTAAAGAAAGAGCTGGAGCGTCTTAAAGATGATTTGGGAACAATCACAAATAAATGTGAAGAATTTTTCAGTCAAGCAGCAGCCTCTGCATCAGTTCCCACCTTACGGTCTGAGCTCAGTGTGGTCATTCAGAACATGAGCCAAGTCTATTCTATGTCTTCCACTTACATAGACAAGTATGTATCCACCGTCTTAATATAAATGTGCTTCATACAACTGTCCTGTTTTTATATATAAGCTGTACATTTAAAAATATTCATTTTTATGAATACAAATAGGTACTTTTATTTCTTTATGACAATATATTAATTATTTCTGTGGATTTCTGATGCTTCTTCATGGTGAAAGGGCATGTGCCACAGAGATTAGGGAATAATGTATGATCTTCCCACATTTTGCCTATATTTTGGCAGCTCAGCTATTGCAGCCTATAGGCTCTTCCTCTCAAGCATAGTCCGAACAAGGCTTGAAGAAGACCACCTTATCTTGGAATCTCTGGCTAAACACTGCTCGTGGGTCAGGGCATGGGTTGGAGCTCGTGCTGTCTATTAAGAAAAGAGTCGGATGAATATTAGTTTTGTAGTTAATGTATCAGTGATTCAAGATGAAGAACACGCTGTATTATGTATTATAACAGTGCTTCAGGACTGCCTTAAAGAAAAATAAACATTTGCCCTTAGAAGACTGTTTAATTCTCTCTGTTAGGTTGAAAACTGTTAATTTGGTATTAAAAAACACTCAAGCTGCAGAAGCCCTTGTGAAACTCTATGAAACTAAACTGTGTGAAGAAGAAGCAGTTACAGCAGACAAGAATAATATCGAGAATCTAATAAGTACTCTAAAGGTATGTCTTGCTTTTGGCTGTTTTGTAAGATCTTACTCTAAAATTAATTTCTCTAGCATTTAGATCTTCAAAAATCAACCATTAAATACCTTAGCTTGATTATATTTATAATCATTCCATTGCACATCTCTATAATACCATAGCTAACTGCAAATAAATATGTTCAGGCATTTTTAATTTGAAGAAAGTTCTTCTCATTGAAAGTTTGAATCTTTTTGACTGTAGCTTTTTATAGTCAAGAGGAGTTAAAATTAAAAATTAAATCATTGGTAATATATTCTCGTGCTGAAAAGAGGCAGTTATTTGATGAGATCAAGGAGGAAGTAGAGGAATTAACCTGGGGAAGAAAGAAGACTGGTCGTACTCATCTGTACGTGCAGATGTGCGTGAAGAGCCAAGTAAAACTATTGCAAAAGCAATTGTGAAAAGTTATCTTAGTGATTTTTTAATGCATCCTCTCAGTTTTAAACAATGAGATTAATACATATTTTAGAAATAATCAATGGAAAGGACATTTATAGAGGTAGCCGACTTGCTTATGGAGTATTGATATGTAAATTCCTTTAGACTGAATTTTATTAAATTGTCAGGGTTTATTTTTTAGATCAAAGTACACCAAATATTGGCAATTTTGTAAGGTTCAACTGCATACATTATTTTTGTATATGAAAGAAAATGTTTCCTTTTTCTGATTTTATGTCATTTGTAAATAAATTGTAAAATTAGGTAAGCAATATGTTTACCCAGTGAGTGGTTAACACGTTTTTATAATTTTCACCAATTAATGAATTTTAGCAATGGAGAGCTGAAGTAGATGAAAAGAGAGAGGTGTTCCATGCCTTAGAGGATGAGCTGCAGAAAGCGAAAGCCATCAGTGATGAAATGTTTAAGACGTACAAAGAACGGGACCTCGATTTCGACTGGCACAAAGAGAAAGCAGACCAGCTAGCGGAAAGGTGGCAAAACGTTCATGTTCAGATTGACAACAGGTCCGTATCCTTTTTGTTCAGTTTTAGCACCGATTTAATGTCTATCCTTGGAGTCTAGGTAAAACCTGAACTTAGGCTGTTTTTTTAAAACTTTTATATATAGTTAAATTCATATACATAGTTAATTTCCATGTATAGTTAATAGTGTTAATTTCAAGGTCTCTAATTGTATTTCTTTGCTACATGGTGGACTTAAGTAAGACATTTAACTTCAAAATAAATATTTTTAACTATGCTATTAGAACTATTGACATACTCTGGCATTGTATAGTTAATCTGCTTGTTTTTTTCCCTAAAGGGAAGAGCAATATAGTTCTCTACTTATTACTAGCTTACGATATTCAAACACAATGTTTAAATCATTCAAAATTATCACCAACCTACAAGACTCAGTAGGAGCATGGACCATACGTTTTTCAAGGCTGCAGCGGCAGTCTGTACCAGCCCGAAGAGATGTTCATTTTTTATTAAAGATACGAAAACGTTGAAATCATTTGCCCAGTGACTGAAATTAAAAAGTGAAAGGAAATTTGATGGTTTTAGGACTCATTTTAAAAGAAATGGAATAGCGTCTTTTCTCATTCATTTCGCGTTTCTATTAATGCAAATAAAATCCTTTCATGATATAGTAGCATTCTTGAGAAGTAAAATTATATTCAAATATAACATTTCATCTCTAAAATATGTGATATATAGGTTTAGTGTAGTGATTTTAAGTCGTAGAAACTGAAATATTTAATCACAACTCCTGGAAAGTACTCTCTCATTCCATGCTGAACCATTCAATGAACTATCTTGTCGTTGTTTCAAAAGCGAACTGCCATTTGATGCAAGCATTGGGTAGTTAAGACATGTTGATTGATAGCAATTATGGTTAAGTTTTCAGTTTTCCTGCTTTTTAGCCTTAGTTTCTTGGGCTTGTCCCTAGGATAATCAGGTGCATGACTCCCAAAGCAATGTAAGTTGTACAACACCAGGAATAAAACATTTAGATTCAACCCGAGCCCTGTGGAATGCTCATGGAGATGTTCCTCAGGGTGCAGTAACCTTGGATTCTTTACACACGCCCCTATTGTTGTGCATAGTGCATTGGAGAACAGCTATTTTGTCTCTCCCTTCTCTATTCTGTACCTTTCACCCTCCTAATGGATACTATTAGAAACTATAACTACTCTGTTACGATTTTCTTAGATTACGAGATTTAGAAGGCATTGGCAAATCGCTGAAGTACTACAGAGATACTTATCACTCTTTAGATGACTGGATCCAACAAGTTGAAATTACTCAGAGAAAGATTCAGGAAAATCAGCCTGAAAATAGTAAAACCCTAGCCACCCAGTTAAATCAACAAAAGGTATGTGAACACAATTCCTTGTACTAAGGTTATATCTGCATTTGCTCATTAATGATCCTTATCTTCCTTTCCCTTGTTAAAAGAAATAGCCAGCAGCTATTTGGAAGAAGGTGGGAAATAAATCATAAATATTAAAATCCTGCAATCCAAACTTACATACAAAGGGGTGCCCCCAAAACCTGGAATTATCTTCTGGAGGGTGGGCCTTTTGTAGTGCAGGCTTCCATGGCTAGGTGAGTGATCTAGGAACCCATCTGTATCAGTGTACCTGCTGGCATTGTTCTGAGAGGCTGTGTTCCAACTCTGCAGTTTTTTTGGTGACTCTTTTAACGTGTTCACCCATTTCATGGTGGGTAATTTACAAGCGCACCTGCCCACACTGCACTGAGTGTCCAGCAGTTTTTGACTGAAAACAGCATGACCCCCATGCCCCATCCTCCCTATTCCCCAGAGCTCATCCCAAAGCAACTTTTGTGTTTGTTTCCTTGATGAAAAAAGTCCTCAAAGGGAAACGTTTTGCCCTTGTGGAAGAGGTAAAACAAAAAATGGCAGAAGCACTAAAAGACATCAAAATCAATGTCTGTTCAAAAACTTTTGAGCAGTGGAAAAAACGTTCTGGTAGGTGTATTGTATCAAATGGAGAGTACTTTGAAGGTGACTAACGTTTAAACATTAAGAATAAATATACAATTTTTTATAAATGAATTCTGAATTTTTTGGATCCTCTCTTAATATCACTTACTTTGATTTCTTGGAAATCATATTTGAAAGTATGAAGAATAAGAACATAACACATTGGGGTAATTTTCAAATTCCTAATGATCATTTAATCACAGGGATGGAAATCTCTTTGACACTCAGCTGGTCACAATAGTTTTATGGGATCCTAAGTAAATGAAAATGGTTAGTGGTAGAAAATTAAACAGCCATATTTGACAAAAAGTTCAATGCTTTGAGATTTTTTTTTTCCATCTTGATGGGCCAGTAATTTCTAGCTCTGACTTGAGCAGGAATAGGTAGGGACCCAGGGCTTCAAGTCTACTTTGGGATAATGTCTATGAAGTTTTATAATTTCTGCTTCAGAAGCTCCATGTGGGTGGGTCACGTATACAGGTTATTCTAGAAGTTTGTGATTTATCCATAAGTCACATTACTTATTATGTGCTAAGGGCTAAGGAACTATACTGTTAAATGATGTGGATATTTCTTAGTTCCTGAGCATTTTAAGTAGTTCAATAGCACAGAAATTCCTTGTTATTTTTCTTTTAAATTGTGTGTACGTGTAGATGCTGGTGTCAGAAATAGAAATGAAGCAGAGCAAAATGGATGAGTGTCAAAAACATGCAGAACAGTACTCAACTACAGTGAAGGTAAGAGGATTTGGTTGCCTGCTTCACATTTAATATTCGGGTTTGTGATTCTACATTGAATTTTTTAAAGCCTTTGCAAGTCATTTCACTCTGTGTTAAAAAGTGAAAACAGAGAGCCCTGGCTGGGTTGCTTAGTTGATTGGAGCATCGCCCTGTACACTGAAAGGTTGCGGGTTCGATTCCTGGTTGGGACGCATACGGGAGGCAACTGGTTGATGTTTCTCTCTCACATTGATGTTTCTCAATCTCTCTCCCTTCCCCCCTCTCTAAAATCCTCAAACATATCCTTGGTTGAGGATTAAAATGAAAACAGAGAATCTTTATTTGAAACTTTTTGATACCTATCTAATAATTCTTTGAAATCTGAGTCACACGATAGCCCCTGGTTTGTTCATTTTCTCTGTCTCACATCTCATGTACACACACATAAGAAAGAGCTCTGAAATTCATTTTACTTTGTGCTCCTTCCCTCCTTCCTTTGCCCTTTATTGCTCTCTCTTTCTCTCTAACAATGCTATATTGTTATTCCATGAAAGAACCTCTAACTTTTTGAGTTCTCATGCTTTTTGAAGTCCTTAACAATAAATCAGCTTTAGCCATCCAGATGCACAGTACGCTTGCATGACTAGAGGAAAGCAAGGCTGAGTGTAACTAGCATGTTGTACTAAATGTTTCCACGAGCTTCTAAAGAGACTTGGGAACTTCCCCGACCAACCTAAGTGTTTCTGATTTTATTGCCGCCTTGCGAACATCTCAGGATTGGGTGGAATTGTCATATATTCACAAAAACTGTTGTTTTGTAATATTTTCTTTGAAGTTATTCAGTGAAACTAACTTCCAATTTGGACGCTTTAGCATTTTGCTTCCATTCATTTAATCTCATTGACTCCTGTATCCAGGACTACGAATTACAAACGATGACCTACCGGGCCATGGTAGATTCACAGCAGAAGTCCCCAGTGAAACGCCGAAGAATGCACAGCTCCGCAGATCTCATTATTCAAGAGGTAATGAAAGTTCAGTGGAGAAGGGAGGGAGTGTAACACAAACAATACTTTAGAAAATTCATATATTTGCATTATAAAATGTTCAGTTCATTCACAGTGTTGTGCAGCTTTGGCCACTGACCATCTCCAAAAACTGTTCATCATTCCCAAAAGAAATTTTCTACATAGAAATTACATTTTACAAAGGTTTTTTTTTTAAAAAAACCCTTTGAAGGGGAGAGTAATGGGGAGAAAATGGGGACAGCTGTAATTGAACAACAACAAAAAACCCTTTGAAAACCTTTAATCAGGTTTAATTATTAATTGCAGATTATAATAAATATACTTCCTGATTAAATTTAGAAGAGAATTGCCATTTAGAATGGCTTGCGCAACAGTAATAAGCTCATTCCCATCACCATTATTGGGGAGTGTGTACTTTGCTGTCACAGGGCCTAGTTAACATTATAATCATTACTCACCATTTATTGTACTCACTAGGGCACCTGGAGGTTATGTGTGTATTGTTTTTTCTTTACTTGCAGTTCATGGACCTACGGACACGATACACTGCTTTGGTCACCCTCATGACGCAGTACGTTAAATTTGCTGGTGACTCACTGAAGAGGCTAGAAGAGGAAGAGGTAATAACCATTAACTATGAACAATTAACTAAAAAAGGAAATATGTAGTGTGGTTTGGAAAAACAGAGAAGGTTTTAGGTTAAATTTACATGGTGAATAGCTGATATGTAAGTAAGTATTTATAAAATTAAAATGGAAACAAGTAGAGGCGTAGGGTTTTTTGATTGTATTAAGGTTTTCTCAAATAGAAAGAGATGTTTTTACTTTCACTGTAGGACTCTAATTTGAACCATTTGGTGTCGTAAATGGTTCTATTTAAATTATGAAATGTTGACACTGGCAGAATTTTTCAGTTTTCTCACAGTTGAGAAGTATAATTCTTTGAAGTATAGTGACTACTGCTATAATGTCTACAGAAATACTGCGTAAACACATCTGTGTTATGTATTATAATTAATTTATATATTCAAACACAAAACAGATTTAAAACATAAAAGCCATTAATTTAGAAGTAGTAGGTATTTGTACAAAATGATAGTACATTTTAAGAATTGTGAAGTTGTTTTTGTTTTATTTTTATTTTTAACCAAAAAGATACGGTATATAATAAGAAGACTGTTTAACTACCAATCTAATTTTGAGGGATTCTGCATTTTAGAGTATATATTCACAAATAGAGTAAGGAGTTATTTATGAAAATACCTTGTCATAACAGGCTATTGTATATACTTTTGAAGGGATTATTCTCTGCTTTATCGTCTTGGTATGCTTTCTATTCCTAACCTCAGAACAGACAAAAATAGTAGACTGAATGCTGAAATTATTACATTGTCTGGCATTAGTCATTCTAAATTAGACCGTTGTTGAAATTCTGGAGGTGATTATACTTAGTATAACTGTGCATATAATGAGTGAACTAAAACAGTAGTAAATGTTAAATAGATGTTACCTTCTTAGTTTCTAAAAATGAGAATGCTTTTGTAAACTATTTTAGTCTGTTCAGTGTTAATAGTTTTCTGCAGCTAAATTGCTAACATAGCTAATTGCAAGTCTTTATAACTAGCTTCTTTTGTGCTTAGAAAGGAGAACCAGAATATTTGTGACCATCCAGATACTTGGCATACACCTCTCACTTATGAAAAAAATCCCTAACTTTTATATTTTGACTTTTGAGAGATACAGTTCCATATGAATGGCATACAGGTCTTTTAAATTATATTTTTAGCTGTTAAATTTAAATAAAATAGTTTAAGTCCTTTTCCTTTTTTTATAATATATAACTTATTGCACACATATGAGTCACTTTGCTCAAGCTTATTTTATGAGGTAGGATACTAATTATAGAACCAAATCATATTTCCACAAAGCCTGAATATATACAAATTATGCTTGTTATCCTTTGAAGCATAAAGGAATTATAGTGAATTGAAAGTCAAAATAATATAGGCAATACAAATACTATAATGTAAAATATATTTTTAAAAATTCCTGAATAAAAATTTACCACTTAAGAGTTATATTAATGGAATGTAAAAGATGTATTTTATAAGAGATATATAGCTTAGCGTTTAGACTCGAAAGAGTGGCGTTTCTGCCACTGAGTCTGTGAAGATCCACATGAGAAACCTTGGTCTTCTGAGAGTAGAATTTTGCATAACAAACATGAAATCGAAGAGGGATGCAGTTAATTTCAGAAGATAATACCAAATTTGAAATGAAAGTAGAATACCTAGAATGGATATTAGGCAGATAAAGAGATTTTTTTAGTCTGTGTTGAGAGGAAAGTACATTAAATATTAATTGCTGAGATTAAAGGACGGTGTATCTCCTTGGGGGGAAGTTAGGGAAAACTTGAAGTGTTTATTTTTATATGAATAAGCTTGAAATCTATAAGAAAGCAAATTAACAATAGGACTAAATTATTTCTAGTAGCTTTTCTAGTATTTGCCAAGAAATTCAGAGTATCTAGACAATGTGAGATTATTAACAATCAATAAAATTACTTTAAGATGCTGAGGGTTCAGTAACAGTTTTTTCTCCTGAGAGAATTTTTAATTTTTTAAACCTTAAAACATAGCTAAGAAAAAACAGGCTCAAATCTTCTTAGCAATAGCTAACTTTTAAAGGGGGCTTGATAAAAAATTGAGAAAGACCCTATTAGAAATAAACTAATCAAAAATATTGATAATTTAATATTTAAACCAAAAAAATGTGTAAGTGTCACTAGAAGCTGACCCTGATAACAAAATAGAGCACTAGCAGTAGGTCTTGCAGACTGCGGTGACATGTGTTTAAAATGCATTCTTACTTTAAACCACATTTAGGTTAGCAAAGGAAACAACTGAAATGTTTGTCAGAATTATGGCGGTCCAAGAAATTTGAGGAAACAATATAAGATACATGATCTATAATGTAAATTAAATTATCGAAATTTAGCAAAGCTCAGTTTAAAAAAAATATGTTCTAGAGTAATTTCTCTACTCTTGTTTAAACTGTTTATAGTTATGGTTTTGGGCTGATGATATGAAACTAACAACTTTATGGTATTAATAAAGAGAAACTAAATAATAATTGGAAACGAGCTCTGACCATGTAGTTCTGTAGTCAATGCCAAGTGTGCTCCTCCCAGCTGAGATTGATTTTATCATTAACAAGGTAAAAAAATCTTCTTACATTTTATTTTATCCATTGATGCTAAATCCCTAAGTAGATTTTAAAAAGCATTTATATTTAATGAATATCTTTGTATTTATGGAGTATCTAAAGGTACATGTCAAGGTGGATTTGTATGAGGCATGTTATTAACGAGAGCAACAAAATCTGTGAGTATGTGAAGCACATCTTTTCTAAAGCCACCAGGGGTTGTAGCTGCCTTTGCATTAGCAATTCTGATTATGGTTGTCTTAATATGGCAATATGAACAAGTTAGAAATTTGACTTTAGAAGTGACAAGTTTTTGTGTAATTTTCCTTCTTCCCTATGTTAAGTTTTATTTCCTGATTTGGCTCTCAGTCCCAAAGTTCTGTATTTTGTTTCTTTAATCATAAAACAGAGGGATGTGAACATCATTTTAATTTCCATTGGGCTAAATTTCCATATGGAAAACTAAATTCTTTAATGTCATTAGGTTCCTATATGTTGTATGTTCTTATCAGCTTGGACTAAGTTGTGGGAGAAAGCGGAAAGAACACTGTTGAGAAAGCTTTCAAAATTATTTAACCTCCCTGTACCTCAGTTTTCTCCTCTATTAGCGATATGTTTTGGAAGGTCCCTTCTTGCTATAACTTCCCGAGCTAGTTAATTTTAACAACCAAATTATTTCTGAGAGATTAAAAAAAAAGATACTTCGGTTTAGAAAACCCATTATGAAGGGTTTTTTACCTTCTCCTTTTGCTGACTGACTGAAGCTTCCTTTCCAAAGAAGGTGGTGGTGGTGATGGTGATGGTGATGGTGGTAGTGGTAGTGCTTGATCTGCATTTCGGTTCACTTGTTTTTGTAAGTACTTTTCTGGGCCTGGCTTCAGATTTTTTAAGACAAATTGGGAGTAGAACAGGTTTGACACTTTTAAACATCTCTTGTAGATGAAAAGGTGTAAGGAGACTTCTGACCATGGGGCATATTCAGATCTGCTGCAGCGCCAGAAGGCGACAATGATTGAGAATAGCAAACTTACAGGAAAGATAAGTGAGCTGGAGAAAATGGTAGCTGAGCTAAAGAAAGAAAAGTCCCAGGTGGAGGAAGAACTTCCAAAGGTCAAGGAGGCTGCAGAAAATGAATTGAGAAGGCAGCAGCGAAATGTGCAGGACATTGCTCTGCAGAAGATCAGAGCTGAGAGTGAAGCGAAACAGTACCGCAGAGAGCTGGAGAGCATTGTGCGGGAGAAGGAGGCTGCAGAGCGTGAGCTGGAACGCGTGAGGAGACTCACGGCCGAGGCTGAGACCAGGAGGGTGGCCGTGGAGGAAAACCTCCGCAAATTCCGGAGCCAGTTGGAGGAAAACACCTTTACAAGAAGAACCCTGGAAGATCACCTAAAAAGGAAAGATTCGAGTCTCAGTGACTTGGAGCAACAAAAGAATAAGTTAATGGAAGAACTAAGAAGAAAGAGAGACAATGAGGAAGAACTCTTGAAGCGGATAAAGCAGATGGAAAAAGATCTGACATCTCAAAAGCAGATCGCAGAGCAACAGCTGAAAGAAAAGCAGACAATTGAATTGGAAGCGAGGAGGAAAATAACTGAGATTCAGTACTCGTGTAGGGAGAGCACGCTGCCCACATGTGCTGTCCCAGAGAAAGAGCAGGACAAACAGAAGGCAGAAGAGCTCAAGCAGCAGGTGCACGAGCTGGTGACTGCCAACAGAAAGGCCGAGAAGGACATGAGGGAACTCAAGTATGAACTCAGCGCCCTCCAGCTTGAAAAGACCTCATCTGAGGAAAAGGCTCGCTTGCTAAAAGAAAAACTCGATGAAACAAATAATACACTAATGTGCCTTAAGTTAGAGTTGGAAAGGAAGGATCAGGTAGAGGAAGGGTATTCTCAGCAGCTCAGAGAACTGGGGCGGCAGTTGAACCAAACTGCGGGTAAAGCTGAAGAAGTCATGCAAGAAGCCAGTGATCTGAAGAAAATAAAGCACAACTATGAGTTAGAGTTAGAATCTCTTCAGCAGGAAAAAGGGAAACTGCAAAAAGAAGTAGACAGGATCACCAGGACGCACGCAATAACTGAGAGGGATATTCTGCACTTAAATTCACAAGTGAATTCCTTTCGGGATGAAAAGGAATTCTCTAATGAAAGAATACAGATCTGCCAGAGGAAATCAGATCATCTAAAAGAACAATTTGAGAAAAGCCACGCACAGTTGCTTCAGAATATTAAAGCTGAAAAAGAAAATAATGATAAAATCCAAAAGCTTAAGGAAGAATTGGTGAAAAGTAATAAGTGTGCAGAAATGTTAAAACAAAAAGTAGATGAACTGAGTAGGCAAAATAATGAAACCAAGTTAGTGATGCAGAGAATTCAGGCAGAATCAGCCAATGTGGTTTTAGAGAAACAAGCGATCCAGCAAAGGTGTGAAGCACTGAAAATTCAGGCAAGTGGTTTTAAAGAACAGCTACGCAACACAAATGAACACTTGCACAAACAGACGAAAACAGAGCAGGATTTCCATAAAAGAATTAGATGCCTAGAAGAAGACCTGGCCAAAAGTCAAAACTTAGTGAGTGAATTTAAACAAAAGTGTGACCAGCAGAACATTATCATCCGGAATACTGAGAAAGAAGTTAGAAGTCTGAATGCTGAGCTGAATGCTTCCAAAGAGGAAAAGCGACTGGGTGAGCAGAAAGCACAACTCCAGCAAGCTCAGGTGCAAGAGTTAAATAACAAGTTGAAAAAGGTACAAGATGAGCTGTACTTAAAGACCATAGAGGAACAGATGACCCACAAAAAGATGGTCCTATTTCAGGAAGAATCTGATAAATTCAAACGTTCGGCAGAGGAGTTTCGGAAAAAGATGGAAAAATTAATGGGCTCCAAAGTCATCACTGAAAATGACATTTCATGTATCAGACTCGACTTTGTGTCTCTTCAGAGAGAAAACTGCAGAGCCCAAGAGAATGCTAAGCTCTGTGAAACAACTATTAGAGAACTTGAAAGACAGCTTCAACAATATCGTGAGCAAATGCAGCAGGGGCGGCATGTGGAAACAAATAACTACCAAAAGTGTCGGAAACTCGAAGAGGAGCTGGTGGCCCAGAAACGCGAAGTTGAGAACCTGAAGCAAAAAATGGATCAACAGATAAAGGAACATGAACATCAGTTAGTTTTGCTCCAGTGTGAAATCCAAAAAAAGA
Source organism: Tonatia bakeri (assembly GCA_004024845.1). Classification (NCBI taxonomy): domain Eukaryota; kingdom Metazoa; phylum Chordata; class Mammalia; order Chiroptera; family Phyllostomidae; genus Tonatia; species Tonatia bakeri. Next base: position 153,545 of record PVIA01002813.1, on the reverse strand, counting down.
GCCCGACCAAAGACTATACCTTCAAACCAGATTTTGAGGTGTCCATGAAGGAGTGTCAACACTCTGGGGACCTCTCCTCTAGGAGCACAGGGCAGTCTAACCCAACGGTCAGATCTCCTCTGTTGAGATGGACTCAAGAACCACAGCAGTCGGAAGAAAAGTGGCGGCAACATCGGGTTGCGGAACGAAAGGATGTCCAGTGCTGGCCCGCAGGCGCCCCCCTGGAGAAAGAGAAAAGCCAGCAGTGTTACTCCGAGTATTTTTCTCAGACAAGCACCGAATTGCAAATAACTTTTGATGAGAAAAACCCTAGTTCAAGACTCTCAGAAATAGAGAAGATACGAGACCAGCCTCTGTACAATCCCAGACAACCTGTTAGATATACAGATGACAAATGTGAAGTGGACCTGGCAAAGCTTTTGGCACCATTAGAGGTATAATCTGGATTGTAAGACCCTATCAGCTACTTATGTGAAGTTTTCTCTCCTGTTTCCTTTCTCTGCTAGACCAAATTTAAAAAAAATAATGTTAACTGTGATTGGCTCTTTGTCATTCTGACAGAAAAATAATACTGTCATTTTCTAGTGATTTACTTGAATCTTCAGTACAAATTATCAATCTTTAATTTTTAAATGAGATTAAACACACAGATATAATGGTTATACTGTTATATCGATGGGATTATATTCTGAAAAATATGCCCGTTAAAAAACTGGAAAACTAGAAAAAACTAGAAAACCAAGCAGTTAACTTTAATTTCTAACATGTTCTCTGGACAAATTTTGTCTCAGTCTTTTTTAAACTGAATTTATTGGGGTGACATTGGTTAATAAAATTATAGGTTTCAGGTGTTCAGTTCTGTAACACATCATCTGTATGTTGTACTGTGTGTTCACCATCCCAATCAAGTTTCCTTCCATCCACCATTTATCCCCCTCTACCCTCTTCTATCTCCCCTCACCACCTTTCCCTCTCACATAGTCACCATGCTGTTGTCTGTGAGCTTGCTTGTTTTTTCTTACTCCCTTCTCCTTCCTACTCCTTTAATGCCTTAATCGTCATCTAAAGTAAGCTTCAGACTCTTGAAATGTATTACTTGTTCCTGAACTCTCTCTGGTTTGAAATTTTTCTTGTCTTTCCTTATCTCATCTTTGTTATTCTAGGAATTATATTTGGATTAAGAATGGGTAAAGTGGCATAATATTCTTTAGATGACTTTTAACACCTTATAAATTCCTGTTGCAGATAGCTAAGAACAAGCAGTATGATATGCATACAGAAGCCACAACACTAAAACAAGACAAGAACCCATTTTCCAGTGCTGAAGAATGGATGCTTGGACTCAAGAGAGATTTTCTTAAGAAAGGCTTAGAACCAGAGACCTCCCAGAACTTTGATGGCGATCATGCATGCTCGGTTAGGGATGATGAATTTACATTCCAAGGGCTCCGGCACACTGTGAGTGCCAGGCAGTTGGTTGAAGCGAAGCTTCTGGACATGAAAACAATTGAGCAGCTGCGACTTGGCCTTAAGACTGTTGAAGAAGTTCAGAAAACTCTTAACAAGTTTTTGACAAAAGCCACCTCAATTGCAGGGCTTTATCTAGAATCCACAAAGGAAAAGATTTCTTTTGCCTCAGCGGCCAAGAAAATCCTAATAGACAAAATGATGGCTTTAGCATTTTTAGAAGCTCAGGCTGCAACAGGTTTTATGATCGATCCCATTTCAGGTCAGACATATTCTGTTGAAGATGCAGTCCTTAAAGGAGTTGTTGACTCCGAGTTCAAAATTAGGCTTCTTGAGGCAGAGAAGGCAGCCCTGGGATATTCATATAATTCTAAGACATTGTCAGTGTTTCAAGCCATGGAAAATAGAGTGCTTGACAGACAAAAAGGTAAACATATCTTGGAGGCCCAGATTGCCAGTGGGGGCATCATTGACCCTGTGAGAGGCATTCGCGTTCCACCAGAAATAGCTCTGCAGCAAGGCTTGTTAAATAATGCCATCCTGCAGTTTTTACACGAGCCATCGAGCAACACGAGAGTTTTTCCTAACCCCAATAACAAGCAAACTCTGTACTATTCAGAATTACTGCGAATGTGTGTGTTCGATGTAGATTGCCAGTGCTTTCTGTTTCCACTCGGGGAGAGGAACATTTCCAATCTCAATGTGTCCAAAACTCACAGGATTTCTGTGGTAGATACTAAGATAGGAGCAGAACTGACGGCCTATGAGGCTTTCCAGAGAAGCCTCATTGAAAAAAGTACTTATCTTGAGCTGTCAGGGCAGCAGTACCAATGGAGGGAAGCCACGTTTTTTGAATCCTATGGGCATCCTTCTCACATGCTGACTGACACTAAAACAGGATTACAGTTCAACATTGATGAGGCTTTGGAGCAGGGAACAGTTGACAAAGCCTTGCTGAACACGTATCAGGAAGGCATCATCACACTTACAGAACTTGCCGATGCTTTGCTGAGCAAGTTAGTTCCCAAGAAGGATTTGCATAGTCCTATTGCGGGGTATTGGCTGACTTCTAGTGGAGAAAGGATCTCTGTCCTAAAGGCCTCCCGTCGAAATTTGATTGATCGGATTACTGCACTCAGATGCCTTGAAGCCCAAGTCAGCACAGGGGGCATAATCGATCCTATTACTGGCAAGAGGTACCGGGTGGCTGAAGCTTTGCACAGAGGCCTAGTTGATGAAGGGTTTGCCCAGCAGCTGCGACAGTGTGAATTAGTAATGACAGGGATTAACCATCCTGTCAAGAACAAAGCGATGTCAGTGGTGGAAGCTGTGAATGCAAATATCATAAGTAAGGAAATGGGAATCAGATGTTTGGAGTTTCAGTACTTGACCGGGGGGTTGATAGAACCACAAGGTCACTCCCGGTTGTCAATAGAAGAGGCTCTCCAGGTCAGTATTATAGATGTCTTCCTTGCGACTAACCTCAAAGATCAAAAGTCATATGTCAGAAATATAATATGTCCCCAAACGAAAAGAAAGTTGACCTATAAAGAAGCCTTAGAAAATGCAGATTTTGATTTCCACACAGGACTTAAACTCTTAGAAGTGTCTGAACCCTTGATGACAGGAATTTCTAGCCTCTATTATTCTTCATAATAGGACATGTTGAGTAGCTTCGCACAGGAGAGATGCTGTCCAGTTCACGTGATCTGTCCGGAGCAGGATGATGTCAGCTACTTGGACAGTCGAGCAATTGTGTCACACACTCACAGCAGTATTTACTTTGGGAGGGCTGGAAATAGCTGACTGTTCAGAAGAGAGAATGATTTTTAGATTAAAAAAACAGATTTACTGTTCTTAAAAATGGTTTCATTTAGCTTTGAAACTAGTTCTTTCAATCTTGCTCACACCAAAATAAAGGTATTTTACTGAGAATACAGCATAAACTTGATGAACTCCAGTAAGTTCAGAGAAAACATCCTTTCTTCAGAATTCTCCATCACTGAACAGATCCTCGGGTTTCTCTTTATTAAATGATCCCTTACACTCACTGAAAGAGCACTTTGAAGAGCACCATGGAATCAAAGGGAGATGTACATTCTTTCCCAGCACCCCTGAGACCAGTGTTTTAGACCGCCTTAAAAAATGAGAAGGTTTTTAGTTTTCTGTATGTAGTCACCTTCTTTACGTATTAAATGTTTACTACAGTCTTCTATTTCTAATTAGACTTTGTGATGAATGGATTGTGTGTTGGAAGAGGGGGAAGATTTTTCTTCATTCTATGCGTTTTTTAAAAGTGTGCATGCATTCTCCATTCTTTCAGCTTTCCTCGGTCTTATATGGTGCTTTCTGTCAAGACCATTGTGTTTGTGATGCTAATGCAAAGGCAGCGATACAGATATTTTCTAGTGCTTCATTAATAAAATCAAGGTTTTGTGTGCGTGTTTTTTTAAATTTGTCATACTGATAGACCAGCTGGGAGGTTAAGAAATGTTTGTCACAGCTTTCGTTGTTACCATAAACATTAGGGAAGTACATCCACGAAGGGACTGGTAAACATGGTTAGGTGAATGAATAAAATATCTCAGTAACCTGTGTGTGATAAAAGCCTTTTTACACTCTTGTTTTCTGTGGAGATGTCAGGCTCAGTCATTTACTGCAATGTATCTTCTTTTACTACTCATATCTGTCAGAAGTCACTGGAAGAAGAAAAGAAAGAGCATGTCGAAAAAGCCAAAGAATTACAGAAATGGGTATCAAATATCAGCAAGACATTGAGAGATGGAGAGAAGTCTGCAAAATCTCCCTTCTCTAAGCAAAAGGTATTCATTGAGGGCCTGGTTAATAATAATAATAGTGGGTAGAATCTATAAGATGATACGGTCCATCTAAAAAATCTTTCATTCTTTACCTTAGTACCCCCCTCCGTTTTTATAGGCAGTTATAATGAGGATCAGAGAGGGTGAGTCACTTGCCCAATGAATCACAGTATTTGGCAGGCAGAAGAAGGTGTTTTCTGATTCGAAAGCCTGAAGTGTGTATTAGTCTTATTATTAGTGAACCAATATGTTGTGCTGCTTTTCCAGCACAGTGGCAGTTAGCTCTGCTTCTCAATTACTGTGATGAACATTGTGAAGAGGAGAGGCATGCTGTTTTGTGCCCAGAAAAAACCCATGCACTCCATATCACACATGTATGTAGTCTCTTTCTTAACAGATGTAAACCAAACTTACAACCATTGCGAAAATACAAACGAGGATAAACATTTTTGAGGATTGAATTTAGTTGTGCTTTTTGGGACCTTTTCTGTTTTATGAAGAAGTGTTCTCCAGTCAGTGATTGGAAATTCTAGATTCTTTCCCTTCCTTAGATGAATTCTTTAGCTCTGTGGGCTATCTCGGGTACCCCGACTGCCTGGCCTTAGCTGGATAGCTTCAGCTCCTGAGATGTTAGTGTTCCACGCTGTCTGTTGGACTGCCTCCACTTGAAGCTCCAAGGCCTTTGGTCTGAATTCCAGTATTGCTGCGGCTGCTGGTGATAACACTGGGATTGCAGCTGCGTTCTTAAAAATTTCTACTAAGTTAAGCAGCATTTTTCTTGAAAACTTTTCCTACATTGCCCCTCTGCCCCTGCCTGAGCTTTGGAAATTTTAGGGGCTATTGTTAGCTATCATTAGCTTCCCTTTCTAGTTCTGCATCAATACTCACTTGTCATCAATTAACATTGCTGACGTCATTATATAGGGGGAAACTTCAGTGTCTTGTCTGATTTTCCCTGTGATATGAGGCAGATGTAATTCTCTATCTGCCCCCACCCTGCACCAGAGTTTACAGACCTGGGCATATACTTGAATTATTCAGTTGAAATAAAGCTACATTAGCTTATAGTCTTGCATACTATATTTCATAAAGTGTAGAAGAAGAAGCTTGAAATCAATTACATTTGGTATAAAACCGTCAAAGTAATGTTATGCATATATTTGGTTTAAAATATCTTCTTTCCTCCCCACCCCCCACCCTGTCAAATAGGAAAATAACTAAAATAGGGACAATAACTTAGCAAGGATATCTTGGGAGAACAAGTTGCATTTAAGAAATGTGGATTATAAACCGTTAGTATTTTCTCATTCTGTAGTTTTAAATTCTTCAAAATTTTACCATATCAGTTTTAGACCTACTGGACAAAAAATAGATACTTTTTTAGTGAAGATCATGGCCTAAATTATAAATCTCTAATAACACTGATAAAGGAATTTAAGGCAATTTGATGTGAATAATAAATGCCTTTCAAAATATCATTATGGCCTCATTATTACCTGTAACCATTAAAAATAGACCTTAGCTGACTCTTAATAAAATACATCAGGGGGAAAGATACGTTTTCATTGGCCCATCATTAACTCTCATTTCTGCTCATTTAAAAAAATGGCAATTTCTGATATTAGGTATTCAGAAGTGATATACTGAGGAATTAGGTGAAAGTATTACTTATGCTCCTCACATGGATCAATTTTATTCCTCTGACCATCATGAGCAACTTTTGCAACTGAGTCTTAGCAATAAAAATTATTTAATCTTGATGCAGACATACAGATTAAACTGTCACTGTAATTTTTTCAAAAGTAGCCTTGTATTCAGGAACTTGGGTGAAATAAGACGCTTGTTGGGAGTAGTGTTCTTCAATCATGTCATGTGGGGGCACAAGGATGACGTTGGGCCAGTGCTAGATCTCTGGCCACCTGGGCTGTTAAGGAAGTCTTGATTCATGGTTGAGCTGGGACAAAAGCAAGAACCATATAATGCTGCATTACTGTTTCCTCATGAAATAAGGCTTTCCTTAGTTCATTCTAAACATAAAGTACTCCTTTTATCCAGGCCCCTAGATTGGTAAGTGATGGGTTATTGACTTAGGTCACCCAGAAAATAGACATCATTTGGGTCTTGAAAACTTGATTTGTTTTTAAAAATTAGTTTCTATGAGGGCAGAATTTGAGTGTGTTTTTCATACTTTGCAGATTTCCAGTGAAGAAATATTAACCAAGAAGGAACAGTTATCTGAGGCACTTCAGACTATGCAGCTATTTTTGGCTAAACATGGAGACAAGTATGTTGGTTTTCATTAACCTTTTATCCAGTGTAGGAAAGTGGTCTTAAAAATGCTCAGGAAAATAGAAGATGGTAAATTTTATTTGAGATTTTTTAAATGAAATTCAATCAAATTTACTTAGTAATGTAATATCATAAGATTATAAATTGAGCAACTTGAATAATTGTCATTTTTAGTTACTTTAGTCTGTGTTTACCAAAAGCCTGAGAAGCACTTATTATCCCCATATATTACTGATAAGAATACAGGCTCTAGAGCATAAGGATTAGTAGCTAGTGAATTGTGAAGATTCCAAGCCAAGTCTAATATAAGTAGCACTGTCTGAGATTTGTTTTTTGGAAAATATTGTCTTCATTTTATTAAATATATATAAATATTTCCTAAGACCTGAAATGACTCTTGTAAAGTCAAGTCATTCAGGTCTTGTGGCTTGTACTCCCGTACTCTTTCATTTCATCCCATGGTTGTTTGTATTAAGGCAGAAGAAAAGGAGATGAGAGAGGAAAAGGGAAAAAGATAAGGAGATAATTGAAGAAAATAGGGTGGAGAAAAAAGGGCAAAATGGTAGGCTGTCCCATGCAGAAGCAGTCTGCAGGAGACTGGGCACAGGCAGGCCTCCACCAGCGATACAGGCCGGGATGTTTCCACGTGGCCCCATCACTCACTCCGGGAGAGCAGGTTAGAATGAGGGGTGCAGAAAAAAATGTGTAAGTGTGTTCTTGGAGCTCTTAATGGGAAACCTGGTTTTTCATACGTTAGTCCTACTTTTTGCCACAAGGCACTTTATCCGTTTCAGCTAATACTTCAGGCAGGGAAGGAATCTACCCTTTTCTTAAACCCGTTTTGACTGTCCACTTTAGGATTTTTCCAGAATGATTTTTTATTGTATCTTAGAGAATTGGGTTAATTTCCTCTTTACCTTTCATCTTAAGCGAGTTTCACCTTGAGTAATAAAGGTATCTTATTGTCCCTTTCCCATGTTGGGACTAACAATGCCAACTTTCCCTCTATCAGACAATAGCTACTGGTATTTCAGAATCTTGTATGTGATAGAGAGGTGCTGACATAGTAGTTCACACCTTTCCTTCAGTCTCTTTTTTAGGCAAGAGAAGGATTCCTAGATGTGTTTAGGGCCATCCTTAATTTTCAGCTTAACAATAACCCACAACCTTCGGACCAACTTATCCTTAATTTTCATATACAGCCATTTGAAGACCCGAGTTATCTGAGGTTATATTAAAAAGTTATGTTTTATGATTGTGTACCTATTTAGAAGAGTATTTTATAAAATCATTGAGCCTAATACATCATCTCTGTCACCTGAAGACTCGCACTCCTCATTTCCTACTTTCTGGTGATTTTAGAATGACAGATGAAGAAAGAAATGAATTGGAAAAACAAGTAAAAACTCTTCAAGAAAGTTATGATTTATTTAGTGAATCTCTGAAACAACTTCCAGAATCAGAAACTGCAGGAGATGGAAAGGTAGAGGAGAAGGTAATATTGTTAAAGCGTGAAGCTATTTCAGGATTCGTAGTTGTATTGCATGATGGTAGAAACGTCAGTCAGTGGTAAAGAAGTGACCCTGAATTGTGTACCTGGAAAACACGTGGAGCTTACTTAAGTATTTGGAGATCTCAGTGTTACTATCAAATGCAGTGTTACACTTGCCGTCATCAGTTTCCGGGACATCGTAATCTCTGCCTTGCATGATAGAAGAAAAGAATCATTCATTTTTCTAACTCTTCTCTTTAAAAGCCATTCTCCTACTGCTAATTAGGTATTTTACTATATAAATGTGATGTTATACTTGTGAAATAGCCTGGGAATCACCTCTACCGGTGACTATGGAGAGTTATGGGATTTTTTTTTCCCCAGAAATACCATGGGATTCATTTGAATAACACTGGGCCATATGTTTTAATGAGGATGCCCTAACATCTTCTTAAAATATTACAGAATTCACTTAAAATTTGGCCTCTCCTTAAGTTTTTAAAACTTGATAATACATATTCACAATATTCAGTATTCAAAAAGTCATCTTTGTATTCAATTCCCTTACTCCCTGGGGTACTTTACACACTATTTGTCTAATTTGGGGTTTTGTGACAATTTCTCCAGTTCATTATGTTTTGACTGGGAAGAAGTCTGTATGCTGTAAACATCAGTAGCATGGGGTTTGACACACTCTCTTTCGTGTTAGTAGACTAATCTCACCCAATTGCAGAAAGCATGGTTTGCCTTCTGGGTATGTGTTCTGTTTTCTCACTGTCATCATTTACTCTGTTGTGTCTTCACTAACCTTGTTAATGTACACGATATTAAGTTTTCAATTCACAGATGCATGTTGTTTTCAAAGCTTTTATCATATCCTGTGCTGTTGAATAGATCACTGACATAGATCACTTGTGCATTTGAGCTGCCTAACATTCACAGCATTGCCACGCCTTGGTAAGTAGAGGATTTTTATGTTGAAGTGCGTTACTTATTTTTTAAAAAATGCACACTAAGTTTCATGAAACTCTGCCCCCCCTTGAATCCCAAACTGACCTGAGAATTTTGTATTTTCCTTTCAGCTGGATAAAGTGATTGCAGGCACCATTGATCAGACAACTGGAGAAGTCCTTTCAGTCTTTCAGGCAGTTTTAAGAGGCCTTATTGACTATGACACAGGAATAAGGTTGCTTGAGACACAGCTAATGATTTCTGGTCTAATTTCACCAGAATTAAGAAAATGCTTTGACCTCAAAGGTGCCGAAAGTCATGGCCTCATTGATGAACAAGTTGTGTGCCAACTCCAAGAACTCAGTCAAACAAAGGAGATTATTTCTGCTGTGTCTTCCACCACAGTTCCAGCACTGGATGCTCTGGCGCAAGGCCTGATATCAGAGTCCATGGCCATCAGAGTCCTGGAGATACTCCTTTCCACAGGCTTGCTAGTCATCCCAGCCACAGGAGAACAGTTGACCCTGCAGAAGGCTTTCCAACAGAACTTGGTTTCCTCGGCATTATTTTCTAAAGTTTTGGAAAAACAAAATACATGCAAAGATCTTATTGATCCATGTACCTCTGAGAGGGTATCTTTAATAGATATTATGGAAAGAAGTATTTTACAGGAAAGCACTGGGATGCGGCTTCTACCTGTAAGACCACAAGAAGGAGGCAGAATAACATTAAAATGTGGGAGAAACATTAGCATTTTAAGAGCAGCTCATGAAGGTCTCATAGACCGTGAAACCATGTTTAGGTTATTAGGCGCACAGCTTCTTTCTGGAGGTCTGGTCAACTGCAGCTCTGGTCAGAGAATGACTATCGAAGAAGCTGTGGCAGAAGGGATGATTGACAGAGATACTGCCAACAGTATTCTAACCTATCAGGTTCAGACAGGTGGAATCATCCACTCTAACCCTGCTAAACGTTTAACTGTAGATGAAGCAGTCCAGTGTGATTTAATAACCTCGAGCAGTGCTCTGTTGGTACTAGAGGGTCAGCGAGGCTACGTTGGACTCATTTGGCCTCACTCTGGGGAAATATTTCCCACATCTTCTTCCCTGCAGCAGAAGTTGATTACAAATGAACTGGCATACAAAATCCTGAATGGTAGGCAGAAAATAGCTGCTCTGTATATTCCAGAAACTTCTCAAGTCATTGATTTAGATGTCGCTCAGCAGCTAGGAATTATAGATAATAACACAACATCGATTTTAAAAAGTATAATACTGCCTGATAAGATGCCAGATTTGGGAGATGTAGAAGCTTGTAAGAATGCCAAGAGATGGCTCTCTTTTTGTAAATTCCAGCCATCTACAGCCCACGATTACAGACAAGAAGAGGATACTTTTGAGGGAGAAGAGCCAGTGGCAGTGCAGAGTTCAGAACAGACTAAAAAATTATTCCTGTCTTACTTGATGATAAATAGCTATATGGATGTGAACACAGGGCAGAGGCTTTTGCTGTATGACGGGGACTTGAACGAGGCTGTTGCTATGCTCCTGGAAGGCTGCAGTGCAGAATTTGATGAAGACACATCCATGAAAGAATGCACTGATGTCCTAAGGCTCCCTGGTGTATTTCTGAATAATGCCCCAAGTAAAGAGAAGGATAAGAGTATAACTTCACCAACTAGTTTTGATAAATGTTATTGCAGAGAACCTAAACATGAAGAAATGCCTGAAAATAGAAAGCATGCCTTAGATGAAGGGTTTAATGAAATGGGAAATCATGTTCTCAGTGAATTTTATCAGTCAGAAAACCTGGCGAATGTAATAGTAAGAGATCATACAGTTGAGAATCCATCCAGTGTGAATCTTCCCAATTCTGGTTCATATTTTACACAGTCTGAACTTGCCAAAGTTAGCAGACTTAGACAAGACTCTGGAAACATACCTAAAAACTGTGAAAATCAAAGTCAAGTTGAAACAAATGAACATGCAGATGAATGTAGTCATCCTAAAAACATTGAAAACCTTGCAAGTGATTTGAGAACAACTTCTGTTATAAAGTCAAAAACTAGTAGAATGTGTGACTTGAAAGAAACAGAGATTGAAGACAATATAAACAAGGACTCAGCTATCTTTGACTATTCCCCCAGGCTGAGTGCCTTGTTGAGTCATGATAAATTGAGGAATGATCAGGGGAGTTTTAATAATTTACATACCATAGAGGGCGATGGAAATAAATGTGAAGACTCTACATTGCCATCCAGTGAGCAAACCATATTATTGGGTCCAAGAGTGGGAGAAAATCTTCAAGGCCAGTTTCTAGGAATTGCAGCTATTAATATCAGTTTGAAGGGAGAACACTGTGGACAAAAACCTTTAAATATTGGTTATAGTGATCCTCAGGTACAATATCACAGTGATAAATATATTTCAGATACTTGTGGGGAAGGTGAAAAAATACATGCTGCTTCTCAACAGAAATCTAAAGACGCTCAAAATGAGTCCAAAACGGAAGAGCAGTCCTGGGCCATAACACCGAGGGGCGATACAGATAGTACCGATGCGTCTTATGTTTGTGGCACACCGCTGCGTGAAGAGGCTGTCAGTGCTGGTGACTATGAAACGTCACTCCTGGATGATCAGCAGAGGGACACGGAGACAGACAGTGATAGCGATGATGATTTTTACGATACTCCCTTGTTTGAAGATGATGACCATGATTCTTTGCTCCTTGAAAGTGGTGACTGTGATGGTCTGCAACCTGAGGACTGTGACTCACTGCAAGAGGAAAATGATGGGGCTGCTTCTCCTGGCAATATTTTCTGTGATGTTCCAAAAGAGAATGAAAATTCCATGGTGACTCAAGTGGGGCTAGTGGAGAGCTTAAGAGTGAGGGAAAAAGCACAGGCTTTCCAGGATTGTCTAATAGGTAGTGAGACAGCTGAATTAGATGCTGATGAAAGAACACATTTAAATTCACTTGACTCATACAAGGTCAATGAACAGTTGCTGGACACTGTATCAGACAGGGAAAGTGCAGATAGCCTAGAAAGCGATGAGTCTGACTTACTGACTGATTCTGAAACTGTAGGAAGGGAAGAGAGCTTCAGTGCTTCTTTAAAATTTGATGATACCGGCTGTTGGAGAGGGAGAGGAGAAGAATATATAACTGGAGAAGAATTTAATTCTGATACTGATTATTTAGATTCTATGCAAAATGAAGACAGTTACAGGGATTACATATGTTACAGTAATGATCAGGATGATGATGAGGAAGAAGAAGAAGAGGAGGAAGAAGGAGGAGGAGGAGCAGAAGGGGGAGATGAGAAGGAAAAGCCCGTGTGCCAAGATGAGGCTGAAGGTATGGATATGCAGTTGTGTGCTGCCACCACAAATGAAAAGGAAAACAGCTGTGAAAAGGAAAGTACTAATAAAGGGATTCTTCTGGGCCAAAAGCACAATTATAATTCTTTAGAAAAACAGCAAAGTGTAAATGTTTTACAGCTAGGGCCAAGTACTAAAAGTAGCTTAGTTATTGAAAGAGACAGTCTTCCAGAATACACAACTGAGGTTGGAAAAAGCAAAGACAATCTGTTGAATCCTGAGAGGGCCCTTAAGGATATACTGCTGCCTGTCACTAAAGACACTGAATCAGAAGACACCTTTGACCCTGTGGATGTTTTACATAATACTCATATCAGTTCAACTTCTAGTGAAACCATTTGTTCTGAGCCTGATTTAACAGGAAAACCTGCTGAGGGAGGCCACTTGTCATCTGTGGACTCTGTAACTGATAAATGTCAGCAAGGAAGTGGAAGAGATGTGATTAAAAAGAGAGATGACGAAAACAATATAGTAACAGAAGATAAAACGTCAATTCATAAAATGTGCTCAGGAGGAGATCCTAGAGAAGGGCCAGGAGAAGATAATGAACATGTCAAACTTTTGCCTAGTAAAAGGATGCGGGAGAACCTGGATTTAGTTAGTAGTCAGTTTCCGTTTCCACAAATCACAAACAATGAAGAGCATAATCATAAAGGAAGCCTTAGAAAAGCAACTGTAGCTGTTAAAGATGAAGCAGAGAATCTGAAAACAATTGGTAGTCAAGGTCCTGTTCAGTCTGAAAATCTTGAAGAAATATTTGACTCATCAGCTTCCAAAGTGATCAGTGATGCTACTTCAGACATGTTGTCTGGAGGGAATACAAGTACTGAGACAGATTTACTCACTGACAGACCTGAGAAAGAGCTTGATCTGTTCACTTATTTAAAACATTGTGCAAAAAATGTAAAAGCAAAAGATGGACTGAAGCCAAATGCAGAAATCCCAGGCTGTACTCTAATAGCGTCCCCTCCCATGAAAGAACACTTAGAATTAGGAATCGATAATGCAAAAGAGAAGGCAGCCCTCACTCAAGAAGACTCACCTGTAAATGAGATGGTTCAACAGAATGACCTTTGTACTAAAGAAGATGTCTCAGAAGGAGGAACAGAAATTCCTCAGTTCACATCAGTGAGAAATGAAAGCACTCTTTCAATCTCACCTCTGAGAAATGTGGAAGCTCTTGGGGAAAATACTGATTCTGTGCCATCAGGCCTCAGCACAAAAGGAATACGAAGTGATAACTCCAGTAACACTTTAAGCACTGACTGCTCATTCTTAGAAATGAATAGTGAGAAAAGAATAATTGGGCAACAGCCACAAGAAGAACAAGCCTTGCCTCCAGGATTCCAGGAAAAGGAGATTCAGATTCCTGAGTTATCTCAGGTATTTGTCGAGGATGTAAAGCACATCTTAAAGAGTAGATTGAAAGAAGGTCATATGAATTCTCAAGAGGTCGGAGAACCTGACACCTGTGCAGACACTAAAACTTTAATTCAAAGCTTAACTAAAAGGATGAGCATATCACAAGTGGTAAAGGAAGCATCTTGTGTGCCCGGAGATGACTCGAAGATCAGTGACTTTCCTGGAACTTTCCCCCTGAACAACTCACCAGAACTGAGAGCAGAGAGTAGAGATGATCCATTCTGTATTGCAAATGTTACGTCTGAGCTTCTCCTTGACATACTTAAGCAAAATCAGCATACCCAAAATATTACAGGAACATTTGACTTGACAAAAGAATTAACTCAGATGGGGTATGACCTAGAGAAAGTAGGTATTACATCTAAAGTAGTTCCACTGCAACTTGAAAAAATTTTCCATGAGCTGCTTGCTGATGGCTGTTCAAATAAAGCAGAACAGTTTGGAAACTGGAATCAAAAATCATCTCCTACTTCTGAGATGGTGGATGGAAAGCCACATCTTCTTGATGATCTTAAAAGCAAAGAAGGACACCATGGTTCTCTTAATTCACAAAATATAGAAGAAAGTGGACCAGAAAACTCTACCGTACGAGCATCAGCCTTACCAAGAGATGAAAAGCTGGAGAAGAAATGCAATGATTTCCCAGAGCATTTGGAATGTATTTCAGGGTCAGAAGAAATGACTTCTGGGAATAGCTCAATGGCACAAGTAAGTTGACTTTATATTTCATGTGGAAGTAGCTGCATGAAACATTTGGGAATCATCCCATATATTTTATTTGCTCTGAAAACCTGCATAGAGGCTACTTAATTAAAATGTCCAAATTTGTGTTTAGTTTTCCAAGGAGTTACAGCAGTGTTTACAGCACACATCAAAAATGCACGAGTATTTAGCTTTGCTTCGTGATATGAAGCCTCCCTTAAACACCCCAGAGTCTCTGGATAGCAGTCTAGAAGCTTTGAAGAACCAACTTAAACAGTTAGAGGTAAGAACTGATAAGAGTATTTGCCTGTTACGGTCGATAGTCCACTCAGTTAAGGTGGGAAAATAAACAAAGCTCTTTACCTTTGTGTTTTGAATACTAGTTATGTTTGTGTTTGTCACTAAATGGTTCTGTCTGGGATATGGACATATATATAAATAAAATACTATTACTAAAGTCTAACCAAAATTTCGGTTTCTTAAGTGACAGATCTTTGGTTTACAGATAAATGAAGATTACCCTAAAATGCTAGCAGGAGTGTAGGTCCGGCGTGTCCGGTTTATTCCAGGTTAGACGTGCCAGTAACCGACTTTGTTCAGTAAACACTTCCATCTTGTGCTTGTTTCATCTGATTTTATTACTCTTAACCCACAAACAGTGGTGACTCTCTGACCCTCTGGAAATATTTAATGCTTACAATCCTGCTTTGTGTATCTAATTTAATTCATTATAAGGTAGCACTGATTTTAACATACTAATGTGATTTCTTCCTGGTTGTCCGCTGTGGCCTGTGTTCAATCCGGACAGCTTCCCAAAGATCCCTGTCAAGTCCTAAATATGTAAATTGTGATTATTTTGGGAAGAAAATATGTACTTCATTAGTTTACAATATTACAAAATTTCACTCTCGAAAACCTGTTGAATTCCTATTGTTTTTTTCTTTCGTATATTTTTAAATTGGTTTTTCTCCTTTTACTTGAAAAACTGTTTTATTTCCAAATGTGGTCCATATTTACAACCTAGTTCAGAGCCAAGCCTTAAACTGTACAGAATTTCCACTGTAATTAAACTATTTAGTATTTAGTTATAAATAGCTTTAAAAAGATATATTCTCCATTACACCATCTACTGCATTACACAGCCCATGGTGAACGTGTGTTTCTGCATAGTGAAATAAAAATGGTAAATGCAAACGTGTGTGTGTGTGTGTATGTATATATATATGTATATATATATAATTTTGCAGACATTTGAATTGGGATTGGCTCCAATTGCTGTTATCTTAAGGAAAGACATGAAGTTGGCAGAAGAGTTTTTAAAGTCTCTTCCCAGTGACTTCCCCAGAGACCATCTTGAGGAACTGAGTAGCAGCCTCCGAAGTTTGCAGAATGCCTTCTCTTCCCTCAACGATGCATCTTCAGAAAGAATGGAGCACATCACACTCGCAATCGACTGTGAAATGGTAGGTGTTGGCACGCTTCACACAGAGTCAGATTTGAGTGTTGAAGAAAATTTGATTGTCTAAAAATTTAATCATAAACTGAAGTATTTTGTTTTCAGAGTGTTAGGCCTTTAAGACAGAACTGTCATTTATAGGCATTTGAATTTTAAGGACAGAGAGAAATGAACACAGTTTTGTTTTCTAGTCAAAACTAGCCGTTTCCCATGAAGAATTTCTGCACAAACTGAAGTTGTTCTCACATTGGGTAGCAGAGAAGAGCAAGTCTGTGAAGGATATGGAGGCTGGGAGTGTTCAAGGTACCCAACACATAAGGCAGAGTTTGGAGTTTCTTAAGGCAAGTATCAAAATAGTGAGACAGAAAGCACTTTTAAAAACCTGTGGATGTAATATAACAAATGTTTATAAAAATACATGACTTTGCTAAAGCTCTGTGGGGCTGTCTCCTCTCTTTGTCTCTCCAAAGTATTTGTTTACAGTTGACACAACTGTCAACAGTCACAACTGGGTGATCATTCTGTTGCTGTCCAAGCAGCCTCCTATAACTCTTATGACCACTGACATGCTGAGATTTGCATTTATATACTTATTTGTATATCAGTATATATTAATCATATAAACATATCACAGTATAAGAAGTACTTTTGTATGAGTCGCTTTTGTCATGCCTTGCCCCATCCCGCAAGTTCTTAATGTGAACAGTGTGCCCCGTGAATGATGGTTAGGCTCCTGACTCGGGAGCCAGAAAACTGAAATTCTGGCCCACTTAATTTATGTTTCAAATTCCCTGTAGTCTCATTTATGTGCTACCACAATAGCATGGGTGCTATAAATATTGGCAAGCGATATTTTAATGTTGTTACCCTTCAGTGTGCTAAATTTACATAAGTTGAATCCTTTTGTGCAAGTTTCATTTGAAGTGTGATGTGGTGGGCAAGGTTAAAATATTCTCAGAGGGTTTATCTTTTTATATATTACTATTAATTACCATAGGATTTATGTGATTTCATCATTACCATTTTTATTAGATGAATAGGCTTTTGACTAAATAAAAATATCAATAAAACCTTGAGTTTGATACAAGAAGCATATTTTTAAAATAAATGTTATTGTTGATATAAAC
The DNA here is from genome assembly GCA_004024845.1 of Tonatia bakeri. Classification (NCBI taxonomy): domain Eukaryota; kingdom Metazoa; phylum Chordata; class Mammalia; order Chiroptera; family Phyllostomidae; genus Tonatia; species Tonatia bakeri. Next base: position 136,440 of record PVIA01002813.1, on the reverse strand, counting down.
TGTCTGTTACGTCTTCGCTCCCTGTTGGTAACCTGTGCCACTTTGTTCGCAGGGCGTGTTGAAAGACCTTGGCCATACCAAAACGCAGCTGGAGACGACGGCCTTTGACGTGCAGTTCTTCATTTCTGAGCACGCCCAAGATCTGTCTCCCAGCCAGAGCAAACAACTGCTGCAGCTCTTAAATAAAACTCAGAAGTGTTTTCTTGACGTACAGGAATCAGTAACTGCCCAGGTGGAACATTTAGAAACTCAGTTACAGCTAGAACAAGACCTGGATGATCAGAAGGTTGGCCCTTCTTTGTGGATTCTTTGTGTTTAGTTTTTCAGGATGAAACCTGTACTACAGATACCCAGGGATTATGGCTTGATGGGAGAGGTTTTTCTGGATAGGCAATTAATGGACAGGGTATAATGCATAGATTCTACAATATATAACACTATTACCTTCTGTGATAATGCTATAACTCATTGATTTTAATTTTCATGACTCTCTGAAACTACTGTTTTCAGGTGATAGTCTTCCTTTTTTCTAGGAGTAGGTTACGTAGATGCACTCAGAAATTTCAGGGGTAAGACTGATGAGCATACACGTAAAGAAGTTAAGGGTGTCCCCCTCTGGAGGGTGGCATGACACAGCAGGGCTCTGGAGCCAGACCAAGGCCAGACCAGGGCACATCCCAGTGGCACTACTACACACTTATTGCGGGCCCCGGGGCAAGTCACGTGACCACACTTTTCTCACTGGCCAATTGGAAATAGTAGCAGTGCTTACCTGGTAGTGTTGTGAGCACTGATAAAATAATGAATATAAAACACTCAGCACCTTGCCCAGCGTGTGTTAGGCTCCTGGTACAGTCTGTGGCTGTAAGATGAGTAACTAGTGTGTGTGTGTGTGTGTGTGTGTGTGTGTGTGTGTGTGTGTGTGTGATAGGAAAATGAAAGATGTAAGCAATTGACTTAGGAAATAAATCTCTTAGAAAGATTTAATGAATTAGAGTGCTGCATCCAATAGCAATCAGTAATGAAGAGGTGGGAATGGATTAGACACAATGATTAAGTAAAAATAGTGCATGGTCTTTGTATTATTTCTTGAGGCATCCAGGCATTGTCTCTAGCATGATAACCTGTATGCACATAGCAAATACATTAACAGACAAACCATGACTAACTTCTGTTTTGATGTCCTTTTACAGAATTAATTGTGTGTGTCGCAGGTCTCAAGAGCTTAAGAAAATGGAATGTTTCTTCCTGTCGGTCAGAAGTTCCATCTCTTACACATGTGCATGGCCAGTATTCTGCTGAGCAGTCTCATCCAAACACGATCACTTTCCTTGTCTGTGGGACAGCCTCTTACTTTCTGTGTCACCCTGCTCAGTTTGTACCCCACTGCTATCATGTTTACAGCATACTCAGAGAGCTTTTTTGAGAGGAAACTTACAAAGTGTATTCTAATAAGGAGCTACCAGAGTTGTGGGTGCGTGACCACCATTACAGATGCTTTGGTTCTGTTCCCCTCTAGAACGTGGCAGAGCGGCAGCAGGAGTACAAAGAGAAACTCCAGGGGATCTGTGATCTCCTGACCCAGACTGAAAACCGCCTGATCGGGCACCAGGAAGCCTTCGTGATTGGAGACGGCACCGTTGAGCTAAAGAAGTACCAGTCCAAGCAAGAGGTAGAATTTGGTTTTGCATGATTAGTTCTCTGTTGATGTTAAGTTTGATTACTATTATTTGGAAAGCAGTTAGGATTGTTGACAAATGGCCCCCATTTTAGCTTTTCTAAGACAGTGTATACTCCAGGACTCCTGAGCTGTAATCTTTATACTAAGAGTTGCTTTTCCAGCTTCAAGCAAGTCAGATAATTTTCTTGACTGGTTTTTGGTGAGACATTGAATGGACAAAATACAAAGGAGGTTTGGTAGTGGAAATACCTTATGTGATGAATTCAGACTTGGGTACATTTAAGGTCAGTCCATTTACTTCCAAAGCAGGTGAAATGCCTATCAGTTTGGGTTCTTTCTCTTTCTTAATTCCTTTCATCGTTCCCTACAGTTTGTCTCTTTCCATGGAAGGAACATACAATAATGACAGATAAAGGTATCTTTATTTTGGTGTCAGAAAAAAGAATGTTCTCATTGTAATTAGCTAGCTCTTGATCCAAATCCCAGACACTACACATGTTAGCTTTGTAATTGAATCTTTTTAAGCCTCAGTTTCTTCACTGGCCATAATCCCATTACCATGTCATTATAAAAGTTAAGTCAATATTGGTGTTCAGTGACGGGCACAGTTAATGTCACAATGTTGTGGTTCAGTAAGTATCTCTTTCAGTTCAAATACTCAGAAAACTTTGAGGAGTCTAGAAAGCATGGGAAAATAATATGAAAGCTTAAACAGAGTATGATATAGGGAATTAAAATGCCAAGTAAAGGAGAAACGGAAGAACAAATACATGGAGAAATCCAGACAGAAGGAAGCTATCACTGCTGAGGAGAATTCTTAATGCTGAGCTCCCTAACACCTGAAACGAGGGAACAAACATTACATATCACGGAGCTCTGGTGTTTAGAAGAGATTATCATAGTAGAGACACTATTTTAGGAACCACTTAGCTTATAACTTACAGAACTGAGTGTTTTTATTCTGAGCACATATTAAAAATGAATGTTTAGAAATAATAAATAATATGGTCATGTGTTTAAAAGCTTTTATAAATGTACTCACATAGTGTAAAAAGTCTGTTATATGCGAGTTTATATAGATTATATACTGAATACTTCATTGTTTTCAATGTCTTACGAACCATGTCTCTTTGTCAAACATGAAAATCTTATACCTTCCTTTAATGCTGTTTGAGATTTTAAATTATATTAAATACTGTGATTTAAATAAACCGACTCCAATGAACATACTCAGTGGTTTTTTTTTCTGCCTGTATGTACTGGATTACCCTTTTGCTCACCTCCCTTTGCAGAATTAACTTTGGAAAAATTAAATAGGTAGTAATTTCATAAGATTTTTTTCCTTTTCTGTTGTAAGGAATTACAGAAGGATATGCAAGGAAGTGCACAGGCATTGGCAGAAATAGTGAAAAACACAGAGAACTTCTTAAAAGAGAATGGCGAAAAGCTGTCACAAGAAGACAAGGCTTTGATTGAACAGAAGCTCAATGAAGCTAAGATAAAGTGTGAACAACTTAATTTAAAGGCAGAACAGTCAAGAAAGGAGCTGGATAAAGTTGTGATGACAGCAATCAAGGAAGAAACTGAAAAGGTCTTTACCTGATTCTGTGTTACACCGTTGCTTTGTTGGAAATAATTAGTATAGCAGCCTCTGGATTCACTAAGTGCTATCGGGTAATGGTGAGCAACGACTAGCACCAGGGACCAGAATTCTGGGTTCCAGGTTTATAATCGACCAAATACTACAAAAAGTTTGAAGAGTTAGCCCTGCTTAACTTTTTTTCTTTATTTTTATTGTTGACACTATTGCAGAGGTCCCAATTCCGCTCCCCGCCCCCCACCTACTTCCCTGCTTCCCTCTGGGCACAGTCTCACTGTCTGGGTCTACACAGACACACTCTGGCTAACCCCTTCACCTTCTTTCCTCTGGTCCCCCCTCCCCTCTGACAGCTGTCTGCTGCGTGTTTTTGCGCCTCTGTTTCTGTTCTGTTCTTCATTTTGTTTAACATTTAAAAAAAAGTTTAAGTGGGGTTGTAAGACTTTCTACTTGTGAAATGTGAGGGGACTCAGTCATTACTACTACAGTTAAAGTTTTGGAATGTATTTTTAAGAACAGTGGAAACTTCAGAATAACTTCCTATTTCTCTAAGGTTTAATTTTAATGTGTTCAGTTTTCAAGGTATGTGTGTTTTGAGTTTCCCCACTGTAATTTTAAATGATGTAAATATGTACTTTGGGGATGTCTTAAAGCTAACACCTTGGCCATATTCAGAATGCCCATTGTCCCTCTCCCCCGCCCCACCCCCACCCAGGTTGCAGCTGTGAAGCAGCTGGAAGAGAGCAAAACCAACATAGAAAGCCTTTTGGACTGGCTGTCAAGTGTTGACAAAGACTCAGAAAGGGCAGGGATAACACAGAAACAGGTAATTGAACAGAATGGGACTCATTTTCAAGAAGGTGACAGCAAGTCAGCGATCGGAGAAGAGGATGAAGTTAATGGTAACCTGTTGGACACGGATGTGGATGGGCCAGTCAGAGAGAAGAACTCCACCGAGGAGAACCTGAACCAGCAGTACCAGAAAGTTAAGGTTTGTTGTCTTAATGACATTGCAAAATTCTGTTTTCAGGTTTATAAAGATAGGAACAGCTTAGCACATGAGATATCTTTTCAAACCTTAATGACCATTGAGTATCAGGTCTTTTTTTCCCTAGGTTCATTCTTATGTCAAAGATAAATTGTGAGAATTCTAAGCAAATCAGAAACAATGAGGAATAAGTCATTAGATGTGGCATTCTTATAAGTAAAGCAGGGCTGAAAGGAATTAAGAGAAGTACTACTACTACAGCTAAGATTTATAGAGCAGGTACGTGGGCCAGGCACTCTTTTTAGCTCTTCCCATTTTCACTCATTTAGTTCTCGCAGCTACTCTCTGAGGCTTTTTTTTCTGATTTTACGGATGGGGAAACTGTAACTGAGAGAGGGAAAGTAACGTGCCCAAAATGACACATTTAGTGAGGTACGGAGTGTGGATTTAAAACCAGGCCATGAGCTCAGCCACTCCGCTCACTTCCAACTGGTGTTTGGAGACCAGCTTGCTGTGCGTTCTCTGCGCCTCGGCTCCTCGTGCAGGAAATGCTGTTGTTGCGAAGGGGCGCGAGAGCCCTTCTAAAAACTCACTGCAGGCGGAGTCATAGCTAACAGAAGTGCCGCCGCAGGAGCAAAGGAAGTTTTGGAAACCATTTTAAAGTGTCACATCATCGATGGTTTTATTTTAGGGTTTGGTGTTTGGGAGTGAGATGACTGGACTTTAGGAACTTTTGCAGTTCTTCGTGTTTTCCTCTGAGTTGGAGTTTTTGGAATAGAATTCTCTCTGCGAGGTGGGTTCTTATGTTACAGGAAATATAAGTTAAGCCAGAGGAAGTGGGGAAGTATTTACTGTATCACACTGTCAAGTGGCTATTACAGGACCTTATTATAATTGTGTCTTATAATGAAAAATCGGATGTATTCCGAAAGGACTGTGAGTCAGTTACAAACAAGTCAGAAAAGGTTGGTAACTTGACCCAAATAATGAAAAATACCAGTGGGTTGATTCAAACATATAGAGGCCGAATAGGAAAGCCTGTGTTTTTAGCCACAGCATGACGTTTGCCTTCCATCTTTTAACTTCGAAGAATAGGAGACTCTGAAAGTGCTTTAGAAATTCCGCATCTCACCCTGGCTGGTGTAGCTCAGTGGATTGAGCACGGGCTGCGAACTAGGCATCGCAGCAGGTTCGATTCCCAGTCAGGGCACATGCCTAGGTTGCAGGCCATGTCTCCCAGCAACCGCACATTGATGTTTCTCTCTCTCTTTCTCCCTCCCTTCCCTCTCTAAAAATAATAAATAAATAAATAAAATCTTTAAAAAAAAAAAGAAATTCCGCATCTCCTAGTAGAGTGGAGAGCTGGCCCAAGGGCCGGGCAGGGCTCTGTGTCTTGTTCTGTGTTTGTGCCATGTGTCCCAGGCCAAGCTGTTCTGCAGCCTGAGTTTTCTCATCTGTACAAGGAAGATGATAGATCAGATCATTTGTAAGGTATTCTGTGTGTCCTTCCAGCCTACTGTGTGTAGGAGACCTACTGGAGGATAGTCCATGAAGGTAATTTGAATATCAAAGACAGCCTGAGGGAGAAAAGTTATTAGACAAAAATATTTATCTGTTGCCACAGTGGCGGGCATTGTTGTAGACAATGCAGATACAAATGCTAATGAGTCTATTCTCAGCTGACTGCCTGGGATCAGAATTATAAGAGAATAATCCCCCTGCAGTAATGCTTCTCAGCCTTGTAGTTCGTAGCATATATTTACCCTCCATGTGCTAGCACTATTCCAGGTCCTTAGGGTTCCCCAGGAAGCAAAATACATTCCCTGTCCTGGTGCTTACACACTAAGGAGAGAGGCAGATGGGGCAGGCAATAAATAACCAAATTCTATGGGATGTTAGAAGGCAACTTTTGGTAAGAGAGGAATGTTGAGTTGTGTATGGTGGTTGAGTGTGGGGTTGGGAGCAATTTTCAGAGCTAAGTAGGACCATCGGAGTAGACCACAGTGAGATGGTGAGATTTGTGCAAAGACTTCAAGGAGATGGGCGGTTGCCAAGCAGATGTCTGAGGGAAGAGCTGTTTTTAGGCAGGAGAGGCACTGGAGAAAAAGCTCTGGAAGCGCCTAACAAGGTGGGGGTGAGGTAGGGGTGGGAGAGCCTGGAGTGTTTGGCACCGGCCAGGAGAGGACAGGGGTGTATCAGGAGCTCTGGCATCAGGTTGTTTGGCTGCATGAAAGCCAGCATGAGAAATGTGGGAAATTGCCCATAAGGATTATGATCTTCTTGGTCAAATTTGCATGGCATATGGGGGTGAATAAAAGAAACTGCTTCTGGCTGGAGAAAAAGGGTCTCTCAGCCTCTTCGAGGCCCCCAGCTTCCCTGAAGGCTGAGCTATTTAATTGCCAGCTCTGCAAACCTGTGACCTGTTTGGAGCATACCCACCGGAAGCTCTGCCTTTGGACTCCAATGTGCATTTTAATCTCTGGCAAACGTCAGGCTCTTGGGGTAGTGTGCTACGTGTGCGATATTACAAAGTCCTTTCAGCAAACCTGTGCCACATATGCGTCATTATCTCCATTTTCCACATGCAGGACACTGAGGCCCAGTGAAGCTAGCTAGCTCTAATACTCTCTTTTATTATGTTTCTCTAACTTCATTGGGCTTCTGTGAATGTGTATTGTTCTCGATTAATTAAAGTTTAAAATTGAAAATTTTTTTCTATTTAGGTGTCCTTTCAGGATCCTTTTGTAATAAATAATGTTATACCCATTTGCTCAGAGATTAGGTGAAGACCTAAGCAGTTTCTTTTAAGATGGTTGTGAGGAAGCAATGAGTAAAATGAGATCTGATCGTAGATGCTTGTTTTAGAATTGGAAGAGAAATCTGTTACATTTCCCTCTCAAACTTCTCAAAAACAGTACTTACCCTATGTAATTATATAAGTACTTTCATATTTATATAATATAAATTAGAAGATTGTAAATTTTCTAAAAAATAAGGTTAGAGTGTTCAAAACGTAGCTTTTGCTATTCTGAAATTCACTGGTAAAAGGCAAATAGTGTGCATTTTGGAAAGGTTGACAAGAAGCAAGTTGTCTGCCTGTAGATCATTTAAGCCTGTAGGTCCCGAGGCAACAGGGAGCTCCCCCAGCCTCCATGCCACCCTGTCACTGCCCTGAAGTTACAATGGATTTGATTTCTTTCACACAGGCCCAGCACGAGAAGATCGTCTCTCAGCACCAAGCCGCCCTCGTGGCCACGCAGTGCGCACAAGCCTTGCTTGAGAAACAGGGTCACTATCTCTCTCCTGAGGAGAAAGAGAAACTGCAGAAGAACATGAAGGACCTGAAAGCGCATTACGAAACTGCACTCGCCGAGTCGGAAAAGAAAATGAAGTTAACGCGTTCTCTGCAGGAAGAGCTGGAGAAGTTCGATGCTGACTACGGTGAGTTTGAGCACTGGCTGCAGCAGTCAGAGCAAGAACTGGAAAACCTGGAGGCAGGGGCAGATGACTTCAGTGGTTTAAAGACCAAATTGAAGAGGCAGAAGAGTTTCTCAGAAGATGTGATTTCTCACAAAGGGGACTTGAGGTACATCACAATTTCTGGAAACAGGGTGTTAGAAGCAGCCAAATCTTGCAGCAGAAGAGATGGAGGTGGCAAGGCCAACCAGCATAATATTGACACTTCGGCCACTCACAGAGAAGTCCAGAGCAAACTGGATCATGCTACCGATCGGTTCAGGACTCTCTACTCTAAGGTAATTTTGCTTTTGTTTTTTAAGGAGAAGGTCAATCTGTGATTATACTTTTTATTCTGTCCTCTTAACTTTTGTTTCTGGATTAGAAATGAGAAACCTAAAACTGAAACAGGGAAAATAAGATAATTTTAAATTTTATCTTGTTTACCTCAGTTATATTTGTCTTCTTTACTTTAAAAAAAAAAATGTATTTAAAGATTAGGAGCCTGAAGTTATTTTTTTAGTTTCGAGTGATTTCTAAAACTCAGTAATACCCAATTTGACCACCAGGTGGCGTTTATGTTTTGTCTCCAAGCAAACAGAATAGCTTGCTAATTTTTACAGCTTCTCGAGCTTGAGAACTAGTTCTGTCTCAGACAGTTCCCTTCACATATACTGCCAGTGTGTGTTTTACAGATACATTTGATCAGTGTATTATTTTAAAACTTAATGAGTCACAGATTGTTTCAGCTTCATATTCCCATGGACAAGTAAAAGAGTTGCTTTATTTTTTAAACAAAAGTAAGAAAACATTCCCCTGATGAAATGTTGAACAGCCTGATCAAAGCTGCACAATGGATATGAAGAGCAGCCTTGACTCTTGGTCTTTGCTTCATTCTGATCTAGAGTAGTTACCTTCCTCGTGTTAATCTTTTGTAACATACAGAACTGATTCATTAAGTACCTTGAAAACCTTTCCATCAAATACATATCTAGACACATGGTATATAAAACCTAGTGGAAATGGGCTTGGTTGATCAGCCTCCTCTGATGACTGATGTCCAAATCCTCAGTTGGACTTGTTAGAGGATGCTTCTTCGTATAAAGGAGAAAAATCTTAGTCCTATAGTTTCACCTCACATTGGTCAAAGTCTGGTATTTTCTAAGTAACAGAACTCATGTTCTAAGGTTATTTATCACAAATAAAAATAATAGATTTTAATTCTCCACCCTTTTATTCCTTTGATTTTTTTTAGTGCAGTGTCCTTGGGAATAATCTTAAAGATCTGGTGGATAAATATCAGCACTACGAAGATGCTTCATGTGGACTTCTTTCTGAGCTCCAGGCCTGCCAGGTCACAGCGAGCAAACACTTATCTGAACCCATTGCTGTGGACCCTAAAAATCTGCAAAGACAACTAGAAGAGACCAAGGTAAAGAGGAGAGACAGACAGAGACAGAGAGAGAGAGAAAGGGCCCAGCCCTTCAATAATTATACTGAAAACCTTTCACTTTCCCAGTCCTGTGATAGTTTCACCTAAGGAAAGGGAACAAAGGATTGGAAAAGTGCATTTCTCCCTCTAGAGGGAGTTATGACTTCAGCTCTCAACCGTCCATTTATTTCTCTTTCCAATGAGTGTGTATTTCCTACTGTTGTTGAGCTGGGTAGACATTGCTGTTATGGCTTCTTCCCTGCAAGCCATCGGTCCCACCTCCACAAACAAAAACCCAGACGGTCTGGGCCACTTGTTTATCTCTGTACATGTTTATTTCGTTTATTGTTTTTCTCCGCCATTAGAGCTAAACTCCGTGAGGGCAAATGTTTTTGTTGATTTGTTCATTGCCATATCCCCAGCAGCTAAAACAGGACCTGACCCATTGTGTGTACTCAGTAAATATTTGTTGAAGAAGGGACACATGGCAGGGAAGAGGGGGTGTCACTGTCATGCGTGGGCTCTGAGGACCAGGATTGGTATTCCTATTGAGATTCCCATGATTCATAGAGATACAAACTTTTTTTTTACTCAGCACAGTTTTCAAAAAGTCTACCTGCTTCTTCAAAACTGCAGGCTTGATGTGGGAACAGCATAACTGTGGAGGCCTCAGCCGTACCCACAGTGGCGGGGAGAGCCTCTGCTTCTTAAATTTAATGCATATTTTAACATCCTAATGTAAGGGGAGGTAATTTTTGAAATATCTTATTTTTAATCCATAGGACCGATAATTTTGAGTTTGAACATTTAATTTCATAAGTCCATTCTTTGCTTCCTTTCAGCAGGCGAGTGTAGTGTTATTGCTGCCACAGCTAGAGAGTAAACACTGTATTGCCAGTTAAACAACTGCCTTTCAGAACTTAGTTACATCTGTTAGTTACAGAATCAAAAATCATTACTGTGCTGTTAACAAGGAGAACAGGTCCCGACTGAGTGAGCTCCACATTAGGAATTGCCCAGGGCTGGTGACTTGAGGCTGGAAGAAAGCTAAATCATACCCTGGGGTGCAATGTGGCAGTTTAAGACCAAGGCCGAGAGAAGGGGGATTGGAGCATGGGGTGAGTCTTTCAGTCCAGGAAAGAAGGAGGACGGTGACCCTGCTTCTTTCCTGGACTGGGCTTGGGGCCAGCCATGGGGCTAGGTCATGTCGACTGACATGTCCACCTTCCAACCTCTCACTGATCTCTGAGGTGGCTCTGAGCCAGGAAACTTTTATGAGCTGGACAATTGCCCAAGTTCATCCTTTTCTGGTCCAGGCTGGAGATCAAGGTTGTAATCTTTCAGTATTCCCTGTCACTGATGCTTCTCTCATGTTTTAATTTCACTGAAGTCCATTAAAAACAATATATGGTACTCATTTGAATACTTTAACTTGTAGTTTTTTCCCCAAAGTAGTACTATAAACCACCATTATGGCTAAATTATAACCTGATACTGTATTAGGAATAAAAACTCTTGACTCTTTGAACATTATTATGGAGAGAGAAAGCATGGGATGTTTTGAAGAGAAAGATAAAGAAAAAATGCTTCCTTTGTAATCCATTTCTAAGTTTGACAATGTTGGGGGCCCACTTTGGTACTGGATGACTTTCTAAAACCACAGCAGCACTTGGATCTGTGTGTGCGTTTGGTAGACACTTATGTGCCAGGCCCACTGTTAGGTTTTGTGAAGACGCAAAAATGTTAAAACCCTATCTCTGCCATTGGGGAACTCACATTCTAAAACTGCTGTTTTTTTTTTTTTTTTTTGAGGAACCTTAACCTTTTTTTTTATATCCTGAATGACCTCGCAGTGCGAATAAGCTGTCCCTGTGGCTTAGGTTTCAGTCTGGTCACAGGTCAAGTTCCTTGAGGAGTTTCTTATATAGTACTTCTCTGTAACTAGGCTTCTGGGAGACATTCCCGAGCAGATTCCCTCTGATGCAGATCCTCTGGCCGCCTGGAGCAGCTGCAGGAGCTGCAGTCAGACCAGAGACCGCGTGCCCGTCGCAGTTCGGTGGGCTTTCCGACATGTGCCACTGCCTGGGCGTTGCCACCGTTTCTTGGCTATAAGAATAAGTTGAGGAAATTGTTGCTATTGGCTAAAGGCATTTGTGTTTTGGTATTTTTGTTGTTGTTGCTGTTGTTGCCGTCAAAGGCTGAAATAGAGGAGGATCTTTTAAAATCTTCCACCTGATGTCTTCGTTTATTTACTCATTCATTCACTCATTTATTCCAGAAACTTTTTTCTAAATATCCCTTTATTTATTTCTTAAAATATTTTTTTTATTTTTCAGTTACAGTTGACATACAATCTTATATTAGCTTCAGGTGTACAACACAGTGATTAGACATTTATATAACCTATGAAGTTATCACCCTGATGAATTTAGTACCCACCTGACACCATATGTAGTTATTACAATATTATTGACCATATTCCCTATGCTGCACTTTACATCCCCATGACTACTGTGTAAATGCCAGTTTGTACTTATCAATCCCTTCCCCCTTTTCACCCGTCCTCCCAGCCCCCCTCCCCTCTGGCAACCATCAGTTTGTTCTCTGTACCTCTGACTGTCTGTTCTGTTCGTTTATTTTGTTTTTTATGTTTCACTTAGCATAATACCCTCTAGGTCCATCCACATTATCTCAAATGGCAAGATTTCATTTTTTCTTATGGCCGAGTCGTATTCCACTGTGTATGTGGACCACATCTCCTTTATCCATTCATCGACTGATGAGCTCTTAGGCCGCTTCCATATCTTGGCTATTGTAGATAATGCTGCAGTGAACACAGGGGTGCTTGTGTGTTTTTGAATTAGTGTTTTGGGTTTATTCTTATTCCAGGAACTTTTATCAGGGCCTACTGTATGTCAAACACTGGTCTAGGCAGTAATGATAGAAACCTGAACAGGGTAAATTCCTAATTCTTGAGGAAGTTAGTTTGATAAAAGAGACAGATCAATCCAGTGATGTTCACAGGGGCTCCTGTGGTGGGGAGTACTTAAATAGGGTTCAGGAAAGAGCTAGGGAAGGCTTCCCAGCTGAATTTTAAAGAGGGAATAAGAGCTAAGCTCAGGATGATGCGGGGGTAGGTTGCATGTGGGAAGGTTGGTGTGTATAGATGCTAAGGCATTGGGTCTAGCATGAGCGAATAGCTAAGAAATAGCTGTGTGTTGGACATTTCAGGAACAGAAAGTAGAGAAAGATGAGATTAAAGATTGAATTAAGGAGTGGATTTCACTGGACCTTTTATAGCATGCTCAAGTTTTACATTTATTATGAAGGGAATAGGAAGCTTCTGAAAGAGTTTAAAGAGGGGAGTGATGTACGTAATCAGATCTGTGTTTTCCACAAAACACATTGGGGGGTTCTATTTCAGGGAAGACGTTGGAGGCAGGGAGCACAGTTAGAATGCTGTTTCCAATTAAGTGAGAGATTATCCGACAGCAATCCAGAAATACGGAGCAGAAGTCTGATTAAAAAAAAATTAGCAGGTAAAATTGTCAGGTTTAATGGTGGATTTGCACGTGGAAAGAAGGGCGTTAAGGAGGAGCCTTGGGTTTATTACCTGGGTGATGAGGTGCAACCCCAGGAGGAAGTACAGGTGTAGGGAATGAGATGATGGGCTCAGATTTAGCTTTTTGAATTTGAGGTGACTGTTTACACCCAGATGGAAACATTCAAGAGGCTGTTGGAAACCTGGGCCCGTGGCCAGGGATGAGTTCATCTGCAGTCAGACATATGGGAATTTGGATTGGAAATCCAAATGTGCAACGAGAAGGGGAGCTCGAGTACCTCAAGTGAAAGTAAAGCCAGGCCTGGGGCCCGGGCGGCCAGGCAGCCCATTTGGACGGAGGTGTCGGGCAGGCAGGGCCAAACTTCTGCAAGGCTTTATGGTGCCTGTCTCTACCTCTTTTCTCCTCATTTTGCTGCTGACATGCATGTGCTCACTCAGAGCACTCCAGGGACCTGTGTGCAGCAAACTAGAGGTTACATTATCCTTTTGAAGCAGCTGACAGTTAACTGTTTCCACTTTCTCTCTTCCTTTAAACTTTGGGGACAGAATTATTCTGGGCTCATTTCCACATCCCTGATCACTTTTGGTCTGTCTTTTCTCCTGTCCTTATCACTTCGATATAAGTACTCTCCATGATTCTTTATGGCCTCCTTCTCTGGTATTTCTGTGCTTTCTCCCTTCAGTCTCATCCTGGGGCTTGGCTGCCAGGGCTTTGTGTCCAGTTGTAGCCTACGTTCAGAGTCTCCCTTATGTCAGCTCTGCTGTTTCTTTCTGTGTGAGTGTCCCAAAATCACTCTGAAGCCGTGAATTCCCAAACAGACTCTTATTTGCTCCTAAACTTGCTCCCACTTTGGCCTACGAATTCCATTCATTACCTAGGCTCAAAAGCTTTGGGTACTTCTCAAGTCTCCCCTTTGCCTTTGTACCTGCCCTCTCAAGCAGAGATGTCCAGTGGAACATTCTGTGATGACGGAAATGTTCTTAGCTCTGCGTGGTCCAACACGTTAGGCCCCAGTCACACCTGGCTACTTAGTGCTTGCAACGTGGCTAGTACAAATGAGAAAGTGAATTTTGAGTTTCATTTGATTTCAGTAAAGTTTAGAAAGCACATGTAGTTAGATGCTACCACATTGGGCAGCACAGCTGCAGATAATCAATCATCAGGTCCCTCGGACTCTTCCCAACTCTATAACCAGCTCTGCTTTCTCAGCTCAGACACGCCCTCTTGACTTTACCGTTGCGGAGCTGCCCGTGACTGGCCTTCGAGCCTCCTTTCGTCCCCCTGAGTGCATCCCACACAGTGTTACTGACAGCCTTCCCTGAGACAGCTCCATCATGTCACGCCTCACACGCCAGGGAGACACGCCAGAGCCCTGAGGGTCCCCCTGTTGCTGCAAGATAAAGTGTAGACTCCTCAGCCTGACATTTGAGGCCTTTTCAGTCCTATTAGTATTTATTCAACTGTTCACATTCTCACGCTGGACGGGATTCTCATTTTCCCCAGATGTTTCCGTCCCCATCTTTGCTCCTTCTCTTTGTCCTCCACCTCCACGTGCGTTTGCCCAAATCCGTGCTTTCTTCGGGACCCATCTCAACACCTCTGCCCCAGAGGGGGCACCATTTTCCTCTTCCGTTGTTCCTCCTCTCAACTTCTGGTGGTACTTTTTTTAACTCACTTTTGGCGTTTAATCACTTCCTGTCTTAGACTAGGGGGTCCCTGTGAGGAAGCTCCATGTGTGTTTGATTTCTGGGTTTCTCACAAAATGTAGCAAGATCTTTTTGAATATGATAGATGTTACATGACTTTTATTGAAATAACAGAAAGAAATGTGACTCAGGATCTGCTGAAATAGGGGTCCTTAATTATATTTTTAAGTGGAGATATTTGTTTGCTGTTTGTTTTTGTTTCCTGGTATGAGAGTGTTGTACAAAGCCTAAAAATGAGTGTTGAGGGGCGAATCAGGCCAAGGGTGGGGGGTCACAAGGTCAGGAATAAGGCCAGTTGTTGTGAACATATGCTCAAGATTTATTTCAAGACTGAATCTGTATTATCCTGACTGGCTGCTGCTTTTGCTAATGCTACTTCATAACTGGCCGTAGTCTAAGAATTCTGGAGTAAGTTTATGATGATGAAAAGTTTCCTTTGTCCACCTTAACTTTACCTTTCTGTAAGTCATTTTTTTCCTGTTGGAAATTGGTTACCTAGTCCTACCAAGTGTAATTGAAGCGTTCGGTCCTCCAGGTTCTCCAAGGACAGATATCAAGTCAACAGGCTGCTGTAGAGAAACTGAAAAAAACGGCCGAAGTGCTTTTAGATGCCAGGGGATCTTTGCTTCCAGCCAAGAATGAAATCCAGAAAACACTTGGTGAGTGTTCATTTCCTTGTTTTAAATGAAGGGATTCTAACTGATACAGAGGAAAGGTCCACCAGCACATGCTCTTCCTTCACATCCTTTCGCTGTGGAATGCTGTTTCTCGTTGTGGGGGAAGGCGTGCCTTGTTGGGCAGGAATGTTAGAATCTGGAAATGGGAGCTGTGTCGTTTGAAGAGTCTATTTAGAAGTTTAAATAAATTTCAATTTTATATTTAGACAATGTAACAGAAACTCTTTATCTAATCGTCACCACAGAAAGTAGAACTTTCCAAAACAGACCCTCGGTGGGATCTTTCTCTCCAGAGCAGGAGCGCGGGTTTAAGGGGTTGAGAGACGGGCAGATGATTAGACACGTTTCACCCCAAAGAGAGCGCGAGCTGAAATCGGAATAGAAATTTCAGACGAAGAGAACCAATAAGCTTTGCGCTTCTAAAACCACTTTGTACAGGGGGAGCCTTTTTTTTTACAGACGTCTAAACTCTTGATCTTACACCCTTATCAGAGAATTTTGAGTATGTGCCCTCATACATGCACACGTATTCTTAAACTACATACACATATGACTGTCTTATATTATGTGTACTGTAACTGTAAAACACACAAATAAAAGGTTTCAAAGTATAAGGCAGAAATACTGATGGAAGCTCCGGCCTTCGTTTCCTGTGCTCCAGTGCGCTATCCCCACGCCCCACACCGGCCACCCCGCTGTGAGGGGCTGAGTGCAGGGACTGGGAGGGGGAAGAACAGCTGTGTTGTACATGTTTCTGTTACTCGAAGAGGCATTTTGACATTTCTCCCATTGTTAATCATACTTAGTTTGGCTTTTATTTGTTTACAGTCCATATGTTATATTATTTTAAGGCTTTAAAACTTCTCTCAGGCATAATTTCCTAGGAATATATGTAAGTATATTTAAGATTTAGAGGAGTTTCTCTAGGATATATATGATTTCTAAAAAAAATCAACCACTTAAAATGATATTTTAGTGCATTTTGTTCTGTGCCTTTTCCTAAAATAATTTTAATGACTAAAATCAAGATTTTACTTCAGTGACAGTATTGCTTCACGAAGAAGTCTAGAAATACTAGTAACACCAAAGCCGGGTTAATGTTATTCAGGTGGCTGCTTGGGAAATCACTAGCACGGTTAAAGGGTAGCCGATGGGACCCCAGGACCAGAGCTGCCCATCTGAGAAGGAGCTCACCTGTCCATCACAACCTGCAATTCAGAGTATTTGCTCTTTCAAATTAGGGCTTCTGCTTGCACCCATTGAGTATTTCCCTGCCAGTAGCAGGGGCTTATTCATGGCTGTCTGCCTCCCCCGTCAGCATTCCAAGGGGCTTCATTGTGTTTTAGTGACTGGAGCCTGATCGTCTCTGTGAGTTGTCAAAATATAACATTTCACTTCAATGGACATTTGCCTGTTTTCTCACGTACAATATCAGAACAATTAGGAAGAAATATTGTTTGTTTATATGGATTATGTCCCCTGGGCCAAACACAAGCATACAAGATATTTCTTTTTTATAGAGATGTTTTATGTTCAAATTTTCTTCTACTGAAGGATTCTATGGTGCATTAGACTAAAGCATTCAGAGATAATTAAAATACTTTTCAAATTCTTGGAATGTAAGTGATAAATTAACAATTTAAACCAGATTGTGTCAGAGGGAGAGAGAGAGAACGTTAAAAATCGTTGTCCTGGGAACTTTTCATTGCTCTGCAGCATAGAATGTAGGATGTTCAAATGTAGAGCTTTACATGCAAGTGAAAACTAGAAAGGGTTTTGTTTTTTTTTTAAGCATCTTACATCTTCAGAATTAAAAGTACAGTTAATCTCTTCTCAGATGTGTTGACCTGTTAACCTTGTTTATTTTTCCCATTTGGTATTAAACTTTTTTAATAAATTCTATTTGTGTATATTTTAGAAGAATAATCTCAATCTTCTTTATCTATTTAATTTTATTGTATTTTTTCCATTGCCATTTATCCCCCCTGCAATCACCACACTACTGTATGTGTCCATGAGCCCTTTTTCCTTTTTGCTTGATCCCTCCACCCCGACTCCCCACCCCCCAGAGCTGTCATCCTGCTCACTGAGCCTGTCTCTATTTTGCTGGTTAGTTCAGTTTGTTGATTAGATTCCACATGTAAGTGAGATCATATGGTATTTGTCTTTCTCTGACTGGCTTATTTCACTTAGCATAATATTCTCCTGGTCCATCCATGCTGTCACAAAGGATAAAATTTTCTTCTTTTTTTACAACCAAATAGCATTCCATTATATAAATGTCCCATAGTTGTTTTATCTACTCATGTACTGATAGACACTTGGGCTGCTTCCATATCTTGGCAATTGTAAATAGCACTGCAATGAACATAGGGGTGCTTATGTTCTTTCAAATTAGTATTTTGGGTTTTTTCTGATATATTCCCAGAAGTAGGATTGCTGGGTCAAAAGGCAGACCTATTTTTAATTTTTGATGTATTTCCACCCTGCTTTCCAGAGTGGCTGCACCGACCTGCATTCCTACCAAAGGAATCCCATTTGTCCACATCCTCACCAACACTTGCTGTTTGTTGATTTTATCGATGATAACTATTCTGACTGATGTGAGGTGATATATCTCCTTGTGGTTTTAATTTGCATTTCTCTGATGATTAGCGATGTCGAGCAACTTTTCATATGTCTATTGTCCATCTGTGTTCTCTTTGGAGAAGTGTCTATTCAGGTCCTTTGTCCATTTTTAAATTGGGTTGTTTTTATCTTAAGTGGATTTTTATTGTTGTATGTTTTCTCAGAACATTTGCATTTGCAAATTTCTGTGCCTTTGAGTACTTTGCTTAGGGTGGTGACAGAAGCATACATTATACACGTGTGAGAGAGGGAGAGAGCTAGTGCAAGGGAGAGGGAGAATTTTTTTTTAAGATTTTTATTTATTTATTTTAGAGAAGGAAGGGAGGGAGAGAGAGAGAGACAGAGAGAGAAACATCAATGTGCGGTTGCTGGGGGCCATGGCCTGCAACCCAGGCATGTGCCCTGGCTGGGAATTGAACCTGCGATGTTTTGGTTCGCAGCCCACGCTCAATCCACTGAGCTACGCCAGCCAGGGCGAGAGGGAGAATTTTTATACATAAAGGTTAATTCTTGGCAAGTCTTTATGACTATGTATTGTTCCTTGAGAACAGCAGTGTGTGAGGGTCCTCTTTTACTTTCCACATAGTCATCAGCAAGTGTGGCTCGTCTGAAATGTCAGATTGGGAATGTTCATTTACTTCAAAGATTTGCCGTGTGGACTGCTCTCATTTTTCTGGGACAACTGAAATGTCCTTGCATCTAAAACTCTCTTTGCAAGTGCAGATGATACACGTATTAAGTATTTTTTAAAATATTTTTTATCTTCCAGTGTGATCTTTTCTCTCTTTTTTAAGATTTTAGATGGTGCTCTAATTATACATTATGAATTTATCATTTCAACTTTTTTTTCTGTTTCAGCTTTGGTGTGGAAATTTTGTGATTTCCCCTTAGGGTATTTTTCAACAGGACTAGGGCAAAGGTAACTCTGTGGATAACATCTCCTGATTTTTTTGGGCTAGATGACATTGTTGGGAGATACGATGACCTGTCCAAGTCTGTTAATGAACGCAATGAAAAACTCCAGATAACCTTGACCCGCTCACTGAGTGTACAGGATGGCCTGGATGACATGCTCAGCTGGATGGCAGGTGTGGAAAGTTCTCTGAGAGAACAAGGTCAAGTGCCCTTAAACTCTGCTGCTCTCCAGGATGTCATCAGTAAAAACATTGTAAGTGACATATAAAAAAGAAATAATAATGCCACTTTTAGATTAAAAAATAAACCCAGTTAAATAGCTCCAAGGATAAATAAATTTAAGATTAATTTAAGGACATAGAAAAACAGACATTTTCTGAATATATCTGTGGAAAGTAGTGCTTGCACAAAAACAGATGTGTAAAATGATTTCTCTGTGAAGGAGTATAGAAAGAGTATTGTGTCCTTTTTAATGAATATTATTCATTATAGGGGCTTACACACATCGAGTCCTATCGTGGTTGTCACTACCTCAGCCAGCTGCACACGAGGTTAATCAGATCAATCTTGTTGTTGTCTAGCCTTTTAAAAATTAGGACCGTGGATAATCCCCAGGCTCCATTAGATCCCCGGGGTTGCTGAGTAGCAGCCGCCTCCTGCCTCTCTCAGGCAACCAGCCAGCTGTTCTCTACTCTCCCTTGAAGAGATTTGGGATGGGATTCCTCAAGGGACAGATCAGACTTGTCAGTCAGTCCTAACCATTAACCTTCCTTAGTCACAGGTTGTTAAGCTTATGTTGTTAGGAAGAGTAATTTTTTAAACTCTGGGACATTATTTGTAAACATTCTTATAAAACATATGCAATACTTTATTCATTTCAGATGCTGGAACAGGACATCACGAGTCGCCAGGGCAGTATAAATGCCATGAATGAAAAAGTGAAGAAGTTTACGGAAACAGCAGACCCGTCGACTGCATCCTCACTGCAAGCCAAAATGAATGACTTGTCTGTTCGGTTTTCAGAAGCAAGCCGTAAACACAAAGAGAAACTTTCAAAAATGGAGGAGCTGAAAACCAAAGTAGAACTGTTTGAGAGCCTCTCAGAAAAGCTTCAGATGTTTTTAGAGACAAAAAGTCAGACCCTCGCTGAGGCAGATGTGCCAGGAAAAGATGTTACTGAATTGTCTCAGTGTATGCAGGTATGTCTTCCTTGGTTTTCACAGGGCTGGTCAAGTACATGAACAGTTGAGACAAGCTCGTCTGTTTATTGGCAGAGTTATAATTAGCCATCATCATTTCATTTGCTGATGGATCAGTAAAGATCTCTGCTTTCTTTCTTTACAAAGCACAAGACCCAGCTCCTCCTTGAAGCCTTTGCTCACTGATTGGAAATGAACACCGTATCTCACACATACACTTTTCACATATCATAGATGATGTGAGCTTCTTATGTGCCAGAACTCACAAAGAGACAGATGTAAAAAGTGAATTTTTCAATTAAGTGAAGTTTACTGTGTTCTAAACAACTGCTTGCATGTTTATTTACATTTAGAATACTGACCATAGGGTAGGATTGTTTCCATGTCAGACTCTGGTCACATTCGCACTTCTTGAGGGGATGCCATTTGAAGATCTAGCAACATCTTACATTGATTGGATATCTAAATGCTTTGTAGGAATCAACCTCTGAATTCTTACAACGCAAGAAAGATCTGGAAGTTTTGCACAGTCTCTTGAAGGAGATATCCAACCATGGCTTACCAGGTGATAAGGCCCTGGTTTTTGAAAAAACAAATAATTTGTCCAAGAAATTCAAAGAAATGGAGGATACCATCAAAGAAAAGTAAGCACCACTGAAGAAATTGGATTTTATTCCATGTGATACTAATTAGAATGAATTATTTTTATTTGCTTACATAGATACCTGACACAACTTTGAACACTTGAAAATAAGCACAGACTACTAGATAAGTGCTTTTGTGTTGATTTTTTGCTACTAAAATTAAATGTAGTTTTGTTTAAATATTTAGGAGGGAAATTCAAGACATCATACATAAAAGTAGACAGCATTATGTAAGGAAAATGGTGGTGGTAGTGTATTACTGAAAATAACCTGAACTTACTATAGTGTCTGAAGCCTTTGGCAAATACCACCTCTTTATTTGCAAAGGCAGAAATAACCTTAAGATAGATAACTCTAGCCCTGGCTGGCGTAGCTCAGTGGATTGAGCGCAGGCTGCGAACCAAAGATAGATAACTCATAATTTGTTGTTTTCTGGGTTCAAGTCAGAGCCTGGCCCCCTTTTTTTTTTTGGTAAAACAGTTTACTTTGTTTGAGTTGTTGATAAGACATGATTCTATGAACAGTCAAGATAAGAAACAAGACAGCGAACCTAAGCTGAGCTACGAAGCTGTACAGGGCTAAGCCTTGTGACTGAACTTTTGTGTTTCTGATCTCATGTGAGTTTAGCACACATAGAACATCTGGTTTTGCTAACGTTGATACAGAAGACCCCCCCAAATAGAAAATCGTCATTTCTCTTTCAACTATTTGTTATTTTTCATAATTCTCTACCTAAAGCTTCTGAGTGCTGTCTGTACTTCTTAAGAAGCTATATTTTCCATCTTGTCATATAATATTTAATCCATATTTTAAACAGAAGAAATGGTCTTGGTTGTCTTAGGTAAACTCTAGGTTGTTTCTTTCAAATGGATTTGATTCTAAAACCATGCAGCCATCAGCAATTAGTCCAGCCGCAGTGCGCTTTTATGTGCCAGTATTCCACACACTTGCACATGTGCACATGTTACCCACATGTCGTCCACGTTCCCAGTCTAACGGTCTCCACAGCTGTTCCAGTGCTAGGCATGCGCCCCCCTCCGTGGTGTGAGGTACAGAAAGATCCACACTGTTAACCTAGGAGCTTCCTCAATATCTATAGGGGAGACAGCCATTAAAACTTTTCAGCCTCTAGGTCTCACCTCTTTTGGTGCCTGAAGTCTGTGCTTTAAAGCACCTGCTTTTTTATCCATCCTCTAAAGTGACTGTAGTATAGTGTAAGAACCACTAGGTGGCGTGACGTTTTTCCTCATGCCTGTGATGTGTAAATGTTTCCCCTCTGGTTCTGTGCCTGCTGGCAGTAAGCTCCAATAAAGTGGACAGATCAAAGCTCATTGAATCTAAATAATGTTAAAACTGTTTATATAGGCTTTATGTAGCATTATAGAGTGCCATTACATATGGGGTACAGATTTCTTCTCCCAACTTTATCTATAGACCTTGCCTCTGAGAATTAGACAAATTCTCAGTTGATTTCACTTACTACCTATAAACCTTTCCTCCTGTATCAAATGGTTAGAGTGTACGTGGGGGAAGATTTTTCTTAATATTAAACCTGATTTTTTAAAAATTATTTATTAGTAATTAGTCCTTTGGAGCATCTTCTTTCTGTGGCTTAAATTCGTCAATAATTTCTGTATCTAGAAAAGAAGCTGTGTGTTCTTGTCAAGAACAGATGGATGTTTTCCAAGTCCTGGTTAAATCATTAAGGTCATGGATAAAAGAAACCACAGAAAGAGTTCCCATTGTGCAGCCTTCTTTTGGTGCAGAAGATTTAGGAAAATCTTTGGAAGAAACTAAGGTGAATCATCGTGTCTAATACTAATTGCTCATTTGCCTGTGTTGGTAATTAGAGGTTCAGATTAATAGTGGTTTCCTTGTTTTTAGTGTCAAATAAGTTAGATCCTCATGTAGGTATGGTGTGTTTTGGTTATATTTGGAAATCATGGCATGGGGCTATCTGATCCTTTGGGGAATTAATTTGCTTTTTTTAAAAGAGATGGATAGTGAGTTGTTGACTCTTATAGAAATTAAATTCCCTTCCTCACAAAATCTCCACTTAGTTTCAGCCTATTTTTTATGCCATGTCTCGTAATGTTAAGTAGTAGAATCTCTCTTTAACTCAGCATTTTACTGTTGCCTGAGCATAACACTATAACCAATATTTGAAGATAGAAGTTAATTTAATCTCCATTACAACATGTACAAGTCTTTTTGGCATCTGACTCGTCCAAACTTATGGCCAGTTGCACCAATTTTTATACTCCAAATTTGTGGAGTGGTATGTTTTTCAAAATTCATCGAAATTTTGATGATTAAAGCACACTCTTAAGTGGAATTTTGAATTCCCATTTTTTAAATTGTTTCCAGTACAGTTCTTGTAACCTGACTGTTACCTGGTATAGTGCTCCATACTTACAGTTGACAGTTTAGAACCCATGGCAGCCGGGCAGAGCCGGACTTCCACTGCAACTGGGAGCAGAATGCAGGCTGACCCTGCTCCACTCCTCGCTGCTAACAGTGTCAACGGTCACCCGGGCTGTTGGAGCAAATAGGGATGCTGCCTTGTTCTTCCATCCACTCCCTCACGAATTGGGAGCCACAACCATTATTGTTTTAAGACATGTTTAAGAAATTGGATTGTAATGTATAACTTTGAAAATATTATGAAGACTGAAAAATAATGTGTTTTTATACCTCAAGAAATTACAAGAAGAGTGGAGTTTAAAAACACCGGAAATTCAGAAAGTGAACAGCTGTGGGATCTCACTATGTAACCTAATAAGTGCCTTGACCACCCCTGCAAAGGCAATAGCGGCAGTTACATCAGGTATGTGTTTTGTTTACATTCATGGAAGACCCGTAAGAATTGGGCTGGCTCACGATGATGTTATTTGTGTGCGTTATTTTTTTAAACCAATGCATAAAATAATCTCAGAAATCCAAAGGAAACTAACAAGAAAGAGGGCACTGATAAACATGCTAGGAGCTCTGATGGAAATGTATCTGTACTAGTCAGATTTTAAATCCTGCTCATGTTTTATTTTATTAAAGACTACAACTAAAATAGGGGCAAATTAATTTGTAAGAAGAAGGAGCATTATATTGGGGAAAAGGAAAGGTCAGATTTGATTTGTTTGTTTTTTACCTAAATGAATGGAGATGTTAAACTTCTATTTGAAATATTGGATGTAGAACTGAGTCTGGCTTCCTGGGAAAGAGGAAGAGAGGCAAGGAAACAGGTTCTTTTCTGTAGAGTGGACCTCACATTTTATCCCCAGCTGCTTCCACTCCTCACACTCTTCACAAAGAAAACAATTATGTAATATGTTAACCAGGACATCTAAATCACAATCTTTATTATGGTTGCGTCACTCTTTTCAACAGAGAGGGAGGCTTGTGTATAATGATTCTATTGATAAAATTAAGTTGTGGGAATAGTTTTAAACTTAAAACATACTTACATTGTTGTCAATTTCAGTGTTTTTAATTTTTCTAAATCCAAGAACAGACAGAAGGCAGATCCCGTATCTTTATTCTGAAAGTTTCTGTGGTTTCTGTGCCTGCCCAGCCCCCGCTGTCCCTGCTGTGAGAGAAGTTCCATCGGGCGCTCAGCCAACCATTTATTCTGCTCCATGAACCCCATTGCAGGCAGCGCTCCTGTTTTATGTGATGTGGTGATCTCTCTTTTCTCTCCTCATTCAGATTTCCTGAAATGTCAGGTTTATTTTTAAGGAAAGGAATTCCATGGTGTTTTATTTTAGTTCTTCATGTCCACTTTCTATTCGCTATAAGTAAAAATGGAGGGGGGCGCAGAATGGGTGAAAGATGGTGAAGGGATTAACCAAAGAACATTTGTGCGTGACCCATGGACACAGACAATGATATGGGGATTGGCTTGGAGGGGCGGAGGCGGGGCTTGTGAGGGTGGGCAGAGGGAGAAAAAAGCAGGGATAACTGTAGTAGCATAAACAATGAAAAAAAATCAAGTTTATATTGCCCTTTACAAATATTTTTCTATTCTTGATAACTACTAAACATGGTAGGAATTAATCTTGAACATCTACAGGATATTTTCTCTTTCGTCTGAAATGCCATTGTTTGTGTTGTTTTTAAAGGAACAAAACTTAGATTAAGATTCAGATATTTAAACGTTTTTGTTTGTTCAGAATTGCTCTCATGTGGTTAGTTTTGGGAAATGTCTTTGTGTGTTGGATAGATAGCCAATGCATACCTGAAAAACAGACTCTAATCATCTGTTTAATATTCTAATTATGGAAAAAGGTACCAAGGCTACATGTTTATATAATTAAAAGAAATAATAATTACTACTCACTGAGCAGTTTCTATTTGCTAGGCAATATAGGTTTACTGCATTTAATTCTTACTGTGGTCTCCCGAGATAGGCATTATTTTCCCCATCAGCTTGGTCAGGTGGTGACTGATTTGTCCAATCACACAGCTAGTGGTGAGTGGGGCTGCGGGTGGGGGTGGGGGTGGGGGTAGGGCGGCTCAGGTGAGTGACACTCGGACGCCCAGGCCCTCAGCTTAAGATGCTTTCCTCTCTCCTGTTGCAGACCCAGTGTGAGTTTAGCAATAGGACTTTTTTCTTTTTTACTTTTAACTTTTCTGTCCTGTCTTTTTACATCATCCTACCTCTGTGCAACCCATGATGACACTGTGTAAATGCACTGACGGTTTTCAACTGCTTTAGGAAGGCAGAAAAACTCTTTGTCCGTCAGTCTTGTGTGCTTCGTGCGACACTCGCATTGAGCAACTCCTTGAGACTTGATCACTAACGTAGCTGCCAGCGAAGACACTTCATCGCAGAATCATGTTCCAAACTCACACTTAATGAGTAATGTATAGAATGTTTAAGGTGATCATGTCACTACCTGAGGAATGAATTTTGTATAGAAGAAATGATGTGGCTTGATCTTTACATTTCGCACCTTCATTTAATTTCGAAATTGAATCAGTACTTTATATTTTCAAATAGTAACAACATGTTCAAATAATGACTGCTTACGGGGGGTTGACTTCATGTCACCTACTATCAGTGTGTAGAAATACTGTGGAAATCTGTGATGACTTCAGTGATAATATTTTCGCAGGTGGAGTAATGTTAAATGGTGAAGGAACAGCCACAGATACTCAGGAGATTTTGGCAAATAAAGGTGAATAGTAACTTTAAGTGCTTATTGATTACAATAAATTGGTATTCTTTTTTGAGAGGAAGTCTTCTCGGAGGTGAATAGTAGTTATATTAAAATATCAAATGAGTTAAAATTGTATTAATATGATAGTCACATTCTCCATAAGTATATTTATATGGCATCTTATGTAATTTTGTTCATCTGAAATTAGTGAAATCCAGTAGTTCAGTTTGGCTTGTGGTTACGTTTCCTTCTTTTTGATTAATGTGAGATATTTTTTTATTGGACATATTACTTAAGCTATTTTCTTGTTTGCTACCTGAAGAATTAATAAGTAATATTTCATGGCTTTGTTTTTTTTAATTCTATTTAAAATAGCTATTTCATTTCACTCGTATTACATAATGTCCCTAAATTATTTGTCATTAGATAGCATTATAAGATATCTAACCTATTACTTCTAAAAATTCTGACTTTATCATAGTAGGCTTAATATTCACAAAATAGAGGGGATATCCTACAAAGCAAACTTTTCTTTCTAGAGCTCTACTCTAAACATCCTGAAAATATGTCAACGTAATAATTTGTCTTATTCATAGGATTAACATCTATTAAAAAAGATATGACTGAAGTAAATCACGATTACGAAGAGCTTGGCCTCTTACTGAAGGACAAAATAAGCGACCTAAATAGTAAACTCACCAAATTGCAGAAGGCCCAGGAGGAATCAAGTGCCATGATGCAGTGGCTACAGAAGATGAACAAAACTGCAACAAAGTGGCAGCAGGCACCCACACCTACAGACACAGAAGCTGTGAAGACCCAAGTTGAGCAGAATAAGGTATATTCTGGGGGTGCACTTACTGGAGATGTGGAAGAGGACAGACGAGCGTCTGAAACTGAGCCCTGGTGGTCAGGAGCCCCGTTGCGATTTCTTGCTCCATTACCTTCGGGAAATAATTTGCCATTTGGTTTAATGTGCCTTTCTGAACAGATTGATGATAACAATTACCTATTTTTGTGCACAGACACTATAAAGATGAGTGAACTGTCGGGTATAAGCAACTTTGCCACCTTTAAATCAGTTCGAGTCTAGGATTTTAACCAGTCAACTGTTGGTAATGATTTATTTAAGGGCTAAGGATACAGTGTATTAGGGATCTGCTCTGTCTGGTATGAAATAGGGGAGCTCATGCTTTCCCGTTCTTTAATAGACAGTATTTCTTTCTACAGCCGTCAATATTGGGGAAATAGTTTTACTTTGTGGCACTGATGGCAAAAATGCCTGCAAATTACTAACCTATACTTGAACTCTTATGTTGAGTTGTCCAGAAAAGTGTTTATTCACTAGCACATTCTCAAATCTGGCAGTCTTTGTCAAGACTGATTTTTGTGTTAATTACAGTCTTTCTGATGTCATCTTTCTTTTTTTCCCAAAATGATTTATTTGAGAATAATATGAAGTTCTTCCTAGGTAATGGGGTGAGCGGTTATCTCTATAGCAATAGCCTTCCTTTGGGATTCTCTTATCAGATAACTGAAGACAAGCAAGCACAAGAAGGAAAGTAACTAACTGTTCAACCCAGATCCTC
This sequence comes from Tonatia bakeri, assembly GCA_004024845.1. Classification (NCBI taxonomy): domain Eukaryota; kingdom Metazoa; phylum Chordata; class Mammalia; order Chiroptera; family Phyllostomidae; genus Tonatia; species Tonatia bakeri. The sequence continues at coordinate 109,209 of PVIA01002813.1, read as the reverse complement.
ACCCATGCCAACATTTAAGAGCGCAACTTTTCTGGTCATGCTAGAGAGAAAAAAATCTCTATCATAATTGTTGTTGTCTTTTGATACGGACATGCATTAATGTAGCTACTTTATTTTTTCCCCCTTTGTTAGTCATTTGAGGCAGAACTGAAGCAAAATGTGAACAAAGTGCAGGAGTTGAAAGACAAGTTGACAGACCTGCTGGAGGAGAACCCGGAGACGCCCGAGGCCCCCAAGTGGAAACAGATGCTGACTGAAATAGGTGTGTTGTGTGGCTTGCACCAGAGTCCGTGAACAGAAGCTCAGTCTTTAAAAAAAAAACAAAACAAACCCAATCTTTATCAGAAAACATGTATCCAATAACTTCCCTTATCTTGGGATTTGCTTTGATGTTTCACAACGTATTTTTGCATATTTAAAAGTGTCGCTTCAAATTAAATTGTGCTAATGTGGCATATTTTATGTTACAGGTTTCTAAACATAGTAACTAAATTTATTTTTATGAAGAAGGTAGTGTACAGTGATTGCTAGTTAATAACATGCTGTGCATTGAATGATGTGTTTTCATTAGTGCTTATTTTTTATTTGATTGTTGGTGCTTCTAATTTTTTATGCTTTATTTTATTTTAATTTAAATATTCCTTTTAGTTTATTTCTCTGGAAAAGGTAGGCTCCCTTCTCCTCCATGGGGGTCCTTTTGGGACTCCTCCAGCTCCTACTCTGCCCTCTTCTCTTCTCCAGCCGGTGGCAAAAAGTAGCTCCCCACGGAAGTCTGGTGGTTTCACTTCTGTATTCAGAGTCATCCTCTCATTTCAGTCTTGTCCCTATGTAAACTGTTTCTCTTTGGTAGAGAATTTTTACAAGCCCTGTTATCTTACCACCCCTTTTCATTTCTATAACAATAGGGAAAATGAGTATAAGATAATGATACTAATTTTCTCTACTGCATAGAATTGCTTTTCAGAATTCAGTGAGTGAGTGTACAGCTCAGATGAATACTGCCTGATGCATAGTGAGTGCTCTGTGTTTGCTATGATGATAATGAGAATTATTTAATTTCAATCATTCTATCACATTTAGCTAAAGATAGTCATTCCTTAGAGCCAGATATGTTATGATAAATTTAGAAATGTATAAGTAGGTTGTACTTTAAAAAAGGTTATCCTGAGAGATCTTAATGTTCAATGGTGTATTTAATCCAACACAGAGAGTCCTGTTACCTGATAATGAATTTGTCCCTAATTCACTGGCTCTCACCTGGGATAGGAGTTACTTGGGGGAGTTTTATTAACACATTTTACAATAGGGGTTGGAGTGAAGAACACACATTTCAAAACAGCTTCCTGATAAGATTTAGGTATTTTTCCCTCTCAGTTTTTTGTTTCAATTGCATTATTTTGTGAGATTGTGTTTGACTACCACATGTCATGTAGAATGATGCTGTTAGATAGGGTTCAGGGGTGGGTCCTGTTAAAACCAGGCCTTTAGCATATAGTATGCTAGGTGAAAACTATCCATTAGATCAACTAATTATACCCCTTGATGAATATTTATTGAGTGACTTGTGTTCAGGTGGTGGTCAGTAACTTTGGGCTTCAGGAGCAGGTTGTCTTGAGGATGAGGAGAACAGGAATGTCTTCCTAGCACCTCTGCCAAAATCCAGAGGAATCGTGAAGGAAGGGTAGAGCTGAAATATATGGAGAGGAGGTAGGGCATGTCAGGTATGGGGCCTGTGTGAGCAGAAGCCTGTTTGGATGATGTCGATAAGATCAGCAGTATTACATCAGAGGGTTCATTTTGAAATGCTTCTAAGATGAGAAGACTTAGGTCAGTTTGTGGGAATCCTTGAATGTCAAGCAGAGGTCTTCAGATTTTATCATCTAGATGGTGAGTAGTTATTCAAGACTTTTAGCACAGGAAGTGACATATTTAAAAGTGATTTTTTTACAGATATTATTTCAGAACCAATGGATTGTAGCTGAGAATCATTAATGGAAGGGAAACCAGTTAGAAGGCTTATACTTTGGGTCCTTCTGGTGGTTCTCAAAGTGTGTTCCTGGGAACAGTAGCAGCACCATCACCTGGGAACTTGTTAGAAATGTAACATTTCAGGCCCCATTTTGGACCTACTGATGGGAAACTCGGTGCGGGCCCAGCAACCTGCATAATCATCCCTCCAGGTGATTTTAATGCAGCTGAAGTTTGAGAACCACTGGTCTGGGCAAACCATGATGAAGACCAAAGTGGAGTCAGGGCACTGGAAATGTGAAGGGATGTGTTTAATGCTTGAGGATCAAGGCTATAGGAAAGCTGGGAGAGTCACGAAAGAGCTTTCTGAATCATTGCATCTCCATGACATGAGTGAGAAGGTAACCTTTGAAAAAAATCTAAAAGTCAGAAAAATACACCAATTTTGATAGGAAAATTTTTTAAATTTTTATTAAATTTATTGGGGTGACATTCGTTAATAAGATTATATAGGTTTCAAATGCACAGTTCTATGGTACATCATGTGTATATTGTATGTCCAGCACCCAAAGTCAAGTGGTGAATTTTTTTTTTTTAATGTTGAGTTTAAACGGTTAATGAGATGTCCTACTGTAATTTTCAAGCAGCTGGTAACTAATGTGCAATTTGAATAGAAGAGAATAATTGGGTAAATATATAAAAATTTGGGAGTCACTTGCCTAGAACTAACTGATCAGTGGAGATTTAATATTAAAGAAAAGAATTAATATTCATTGTTTTAGCAGATCAGTTATAGTTGAATGAACAGACTGTGTAGGACTTCTAGAAAGAATGAGGAAACTCAGGATCCTGTTTGCTTTAAGGAATATTCCATACTCTGCATCATTATCTTCTAAGATCAGATTCAGATTTACTTTCCTTTTATTTTAGTTGATACACCAACCATCAGGGCCATAAAGTCTGTATCAATAAATGCAGTGAACTCTCTTAGATTAGACTTTAATCAACTCTGTGAGAAGAATTGTAAATATGGAATGATAGCCATTATATATCATTTTGAGTCACATCCTGCAGTCTTCCTAGATATAGTCATGTTAAATGTGTAAAAACCAAATACCAGTTTTATCCTTTATCTTTTTTCTTTTAGAGTCTAAGTGGCAAGAACTCAATCAATTAACGGTTGATAGACAACAAAAACTGGAAGAGTCCTCTAACAATCTAACTCAATTCCAGACTGTAGAGGCTCAGTTAAAACAGTGGCTTGTGGAAAAAGAACTGATGGTCAGTGTTCTCGGGCCCCTGTCAATTGACCCAAACATGCTGAACACACAAAGGCAGCAGGTGCAGGTGAGTATTACCTGACTTAACAAGACAAATGCTTTCTTCATAAATATATCAGCTTTGGACAGTAGGTGCTTTAATTGCCTTGGAGTGTGTTTGTAACATTTCAGAGGTCCATAAGACACCATCCTGAGGTTCATGAGACACCCCAGAGAACCAGGGCTGTGAGGCAGCCCAGAGTGGTCTGCTGGGCCCAGAGTGGGTCAAGTCCCTTGACCATTTCAGTTGGACTGTGGTTCGTGCAGATGCTGTTACAGAGGGCCTTCTTTGAAGTATTAATGTGATTGTATGAGTCATAACATTTTTATGAGAATCTAGTATATGCTTTTTATTATTTAGAAATTACTCCTTTGAGGTTTTGTTTGTTTTGGGTATGGTGGTAGATAATGAAACTTGTAAAACTCATGTAATGCAGCCTTGATATGGGGGTGGGTGGGTGGAGAAACAATAAGAAGAGGAGAAAGAATAAGAAAAGCAGAGAGGGAACCTTGAAACCCAGAGGGTTAATTAGACTCGTCTAATTATAAGCACATAAATCCACAAGGGGAAAAATCCATAGAATTTAAGTCGACCAGACTAGCAGAAGCCCCTCTGTGGCTGCAGTGAGATTTCTTTATGTCTGAGTGGTATTGGAGCAGCGAGGCTGATCCTGAGCCCTGAAGATACTCTGAAGAGAAGGAAAGCAAAACCTGTCAATAAACATCATGGGAGAAATAATTGCCCCCACTTTTGGTCGTCTGTCAGAGGTACATAAAATATTGTACTAAAAAAGGAGGAAATTTTGGGATTATTCATTTTATAAAGAGAGCCAGCACCGAGCTTGCACATTCTTAGCAACGAGATTTATTGGCTAGACCGTTCTTAGGACGGCTACCAGTAAATCAGTGCACCGTGAGGCAGCATGTTCTCGCACTGCTACCACTGCGCACTTCCTTTGGCGTAAAATGCTGTCATTTAAATAATCCTACAAAGAGAAAAGTACAGGTAGGGAAAAACAAATTTGTGTGAGTGTGACGTGACCTTGTCCAGTAGCAGTATTTCCTTTGCATATGAAAATTCATACATGAATTTTTGTTCATTTTTCCTAGACTGCTGAAAATTCCCTTTGTTTTCCCCTTTGGGGGATATTATTTTGGGCAAAATGTTATCTTTGCGAAGCTCCATAGGTTTTTGGATTACTATCAGATAATTGCACTGTCCTCAAACTGAAAACTAAGAAAGCAGTAACTCAAAATTAAAAATAAAAACTAGATAGACAAGTAGCATTTCCATCTCTTTAGAAACTTAAGGTTATGTTTTCTGCAGTTAGTTATTTAATAATTTGTGTGTTTATTTGCCCTCGTTACCTCTTTACCTTAGATTCTGCTGCAAGAATTTGACACTCGGAAACCTCAATATGAACAGCTCACAGCAGCTGGCCAGGGCATTCTGAGCCGGCCCGGTGAACACCCTTCCTTCCATGGGATTGTGAAAGAGCAGCTAGCAGCTGTGACCCAAAAGTGGGACAGCCTAACAGGACAATTGAGTGACAGATGTGACTGGATTGACCAAGCCATTGTTAAAAGCACACAGTACCAAAGCCTGCTGAGAAGCCTTTCTGATAAGCTGAGTGATCTGGATAATAAACTCAGCAGCAATGTGCCTGTGAGCACACACCCTGATGCTGTGAAGCAGCAGTTGGAAGCGGCCCAAAAAATGCAGCAGGAACTAGAGCAGGAAAGGAAGCAGATAAAAGTGGCCCAGACCCTCTGTGAGGATTTGTCAGCCCTGGTTAAAGAAGAGTACTTGAAAGCAGAACTTAGTAGGCAACTAGAAGGCATCTTAAAATCATTTAAGGATATTGAACAAAAAGCAGGTTTGTCTTTCTTCTTCTAACACGTATATTTCCTGGAACTAGAGGTCATAGATAGCCTGTTTGCAAGCTGTTCCCAGTAATCTGGGCCCTAACGAGAATCTGTTCGCATTGGAAGCACAAGGGAAGAGGCGGCCGCTCACACGAGTGCAGAGAGCGGTGTGTTCACGGGCCCACACAGCAGTGGGGTCGTTCCCAACAGATAGTGGAGGGACAGTGTTGGCAGAGTCCACTTAATGAAGGCCCATTAAAATTCCAGGCATTCCAAATTGACTTTTAAAAGATGTAAATGTTTTGGCTGTGTGACGGTCTTATTTCATTAGAAAGACAGATAAAGACTGTTATTTAAAAGGTCTTGGGTTGTTCTCTCATCTGCCATTATTTTGTCTGACTCCGTCATAGAAATTCACATTTCTAGAGAAATATGTGAAAGAGGAGCATTTGGCACTGTTTTCCTCTCCCCTGCTGTGGCCACAATTCTGTGGCCCACGTACCAGTGTTTGTCAGAGGCAGCGGCAGTAAGTTACTGGACTTCACAAGGGCCTGTCAGAGAGGCGTGCATTTCACCACCAAATTTGTTCTGTTTGAAAAGTAACACGAGGTGTCTTGCACCTAGTAAATTCTCAGTTTATATTTGTAATTGATTGGATTTGCTTTCTGATCAAAGCCACCATTTAGGCTTACTCCTCTTTTTTTTGACATGATATTGGTAATATTAACTATTAAGATTATGATTATTACTGTTATGAACTCTTTTATGTGACAGGCATTGAACTAAGAACTTTACTTGTACTATCACTCAATTGCCACAACAGCTTTTACTCATGTTGCCAGTTTACTCTTGGGGAAATGGGGCTTAGAGGCTTGATCATGTGCCCCGGGTTGAGTTTTCTAGATCCTCAGAAGTTGAGGTGAGACCCAAACCCATGCTGTTCCTATGTGCTGCATTGTATTGCCTCCATGGCAATGTAAAAATCATAGAAGCAAAACTATCATGTTTGAAAAGAGATGCATTATTTATCAGCATAGAACTGTGAATGGTTGTCACTTCCACTCGCTAGAGCAGAGACGACTCTGCATGGCAGGCAGTGTGTGTGACTGTCCTCCACCACCCTGCACCTTTATGCAGTTTTACTGATTCCCGTAGTTTGTTTTGGGCCTCTCCTCTCCCTTCTCCTACCTTGATTGTCTCTTTGCTTATTGCTTTGCCCACCCCTTGCTCCCTTTCCCCTCTTTGTCAATGACTGAAGCTCACTTGTAATTCTGATACTCAGTGCTCATAACCCTCACTGTTAGGCATTCTTGCACATTTATTTGGTGACTTCCCTTTTGGCTTTTCATAGATTAAATCAGCATTTGATGTAAAATAAACATGCCTGTAATTTCATTTTAGAGAATCACGTCCAGCACCTTCAATCAGCCTGCGCCAGCTCTCATCAATTTCAGCAAATGTCTAGAGATTTTCAGGCGTGGCTGGACACAAAGAAAGAAGAGCTAAGCATGTCTCACCCAATATCAGCCAGACTTGATGTCTTGGAGTCATTAATTAAAGATCAGAAAGACTTCCATAAAACTTTGACTGCTCAGTCTAGTATTTATGAAAAAACCATTGCAGAAGGTGAAAATCTGTTATTAAAAACACAAGGGTCTGAGAAGGCAGCCTTACAGTTACAACTTAACACAATTAAAGCCAATTGGGATGGATTTAATAAGCAGGTGAAAGAAAGAGAAGACAAAGTGAAAGATTCATTGGAAAAAGCCCTCAAGTATAAAGAGCATGTGGAAACTCTTCGGCCATGGATAGATAAATGTCAGAACAACCTGAAGGAGCTAAAGTTTTGCCTGGATCCTGCTGAAACAGAGAATTCTATTGCCGAGTTAAAGTCTCTACAGAAGGAAATGGACCAACGCTTTGGGATGATAGAATTGCTGAACAACGCAGCCAATAGCTTGCTCAGTGTGTGTGAGACAGATAAAGAGGTTGTTACAGATGAGAATAAGTCACTGAACCAGAGGGTAGACGTGGTCACCGAACAACTTCACAGTAAGAAGTTCTCTCTGGAGAACATGGCCCAGAAGTTTAAAGAATTTCAAGAAGTATCCAAAGAAGCTAAACGGCAGCTCCAGTGTGCAAAGGAACAGCTAGATGTCCATGATTCTCTGGGTCCCCAGGCTTTCAGTAACAAGTACCTGACCATGTTGCAGACTCAGCAGAAATCGCTGCAGATCTTGAAGCATCAGGTAGATTTGGCCAAAGGACTTGCACAGGACCTTGTGGCAGAAGCCTCAGACTCAAAGGGAGCATCTGATATTTTATTACAAGCAGAAACCTTAGCTCAAGAGCATAGTGCCCTAAGCCAGCAGGTTGATGAGAAGTGTTCATTCTTAGAAACCAAGCTTCAGGGCATTGGGCATTTCCAGAATACCATCCGGGAAATGTTTTCTCAGTTTGCAGAATTTGATGATGAACTAGATAGCATGGCCCCAGTGGGGAGAGATGTAGAAACATTGCAAAAGCAAAAGGAGGCTATTACAGCCTTTCTGAAGAAACTAGGAGCCCTCATAGCTAGCAATGACAATGCCAATAAAACCTGCAGGATGATGCTGGCCACGGAAGAACCATCTCCTGATCTTGTTGGAATCAAAAGGGACTTGGAGACTTTAAGCAAACAGTGCAACAAGTTGCAGGACCGAGCACAAGCCAGAGAAAAGCAGGTCGAAGGGGCAGTTGAGCGTCTTGGCGAATTTTACAGCAAACTGAAGGAATTTTTTACTCTGCTTCAGAAAGCCGAAGAACATGAAGAGTCACAAGGCCCTGTTGCTATGGAAACAGAGACAATCAACCAACAGCTTAATGTGTTCAAGGTAGGGAATTCTTCATTTTTACTGAGCACTTTTATTATTAAAGGAAATTTTTCATTGGTATAGAAAGGAGATGGTCTGTTTCGTAGAAGCCTCTCCTATGACTATCACATGGTGTTTGAGCTTGAATGAGAATGTATGGGGGTAATATCCAGGTACATGGGGCAGTTCCAAGCTTCCTGGGGATTTGGGCCCCCATTGGGTAAGGACTGAGATGCTGTAAAGAGATCAAAAGGGTGCTTGAAGAGTTCCAGCGCTTTTCCATGAAGCCTGAAACTGACATCGTGGAGTCCATTTATGATGTCATTCACGACTGACATCTGGAGCGGCCAGAGCCGTGTTTTGAACTCTGCTGCAGAGGCCATTCTGTCACATAAAAAGCTTGTTCTCTTCATGCTTGTCTCTTAGCATTTTCTTTAATGGTGAATTATAGTCTTTTCCTGCTCTTTCCTTTTTTATGGTCTTATCCTTCTTAATTGAATTTCTTTTTTGTAAAATCTTTTCTTCCAAAAATTCATATTTTTAAAGAGTAGCATTTCTTTTTTACATATGAAACCCTATTAACCTTTTGATGCATTTCCTTATAGTGTGCTTCTGCACATGTGTTTATGTATGGGTATATATACTTTTTAATAGCTTTATTGAGATATAATTTGTCTACCATAGAATTCACCCATTTAAAATGTACAATTCACATTTTCTAGTACATTCACAGGGTAGTACAACCATCCCCACAATCTAATTTTACAACATTTTATTCACCCCAAAAGAAACATACCCCTTAACATTTAGTTAGCAACCATTCCCGATTCCCACCAGTGGCCAACTCCCAGCTCCAAGCAGCCACTAATCTACTTTTTCTCTTTATGGATTTGCCTGTTCTGAGCATTTCATATAAGTGGATTCATACATTCAGTCCTCCTCTATAACATGTTCCTTGATGACCCTTCCCTTTTTTTCCCCATTATCTCTGTTCCCGCTCCCCTCCAGTTACTGCCAGTTTGCTCTATATTTCCATGTCTCTGGTTCTATTTTGCTTGCTTGTTTGTTTTGTTGATCAGGTTCCACTTACAGGTGAGATCATATAGTATTTCTTTTTTACCGCCTGGGTTATTTCACTTAGCATAATGCTCTCCAGCTCCATCCATGCTGTTGCAAAGGATAGGAGCTCCTTCTTTCTTTCTGCTGCATGGTATTCCATAGTGTAAATGTACCACCATTTTTGATCGACTCATTTACTGAAGGGCACGTGGAGGAAAGTAATGAGGGATAATGGAGATAATTGTAATTGAACAATAATAAAAAAGAAAAATAGATTAAAAAAAGAAAAAAATTGATTCATACAATATGTAATATTGTAATCCGCTTCTCACTTGATAGAATGTTTTCAAAGTTTACCGTGTAGCATATGTCAGTGCTTCTTCATACCTTTTTACAGTTGAAGAATATTTCATTGTATGGATGTGATATGTCGTGTATTGTATTTATCCATTCACCCATTGGTGGACATTTGGACTGTTTCCACTTTTTGACTGTTAGGAATAATTCTGTTAAGAGCATTCACATACAAGTTTTATGTGGATGTATGTTTCCATTTCCCTTTGGTATACACACAGCTGACCCTTGAACAATGTGGGGGCTAGGGATACCAGCCCCCTACATACACAGTCAAAGGTCCATGTATAACCTAATGCCCCCCAAATTTAGTTGTCCTTCAGCCATGGGGGATTGGTTCCAGGACCCCCACAATACCAAAATCTCCCAATATGAAATAGCATACATCAGTGCATACAGTCGGCTCTCTGCATCCGTGGACTACTGACCACAAATCAGAAACAGTACAGGTATTTATTGAAAAAAAATCCACATATAAGTGAACCCATGCAGTTCAAATCCGTGTTGTTCAGGGGTCAACAGTGGACTGAGGAGTAGGATTGCTGGGTTACACAGTAACTCCATGTTGAACATTTTGACCAACTGCTAAACTGTTTTCAAAGTGGCTGTACCATTTTATATTGTTGTTATCCTGGTTTTACAAAACAAAGATCTTGAGCTCCTGCCCCACAGGGTTAGGAATAAATTATGTTTGATTAGACGATAAGTTCCTCACTGCCAAGGAATGTCTGTCACTTGACAGCACACAGTGATGCTTCATGAATGGGACATGAGGTAAAAATGCTGGGCCCAGTTCAGTGTCACGAGGATTGGCCTCATTTATGATAATAAGAACAGAAACTGCATGTCAATGATGAGAACAGAAGTGTATGTTCATCCCTGCACTGAGAAGGTTCTAAATATCAAGCATTTGCTGCCTGGGAGTCTTAGGAACCTTTGGGGTTGGCATGGCTCCTGTTCTATTTATGAGGTGTGTTGGTGTGTTTTACTTTCCAGTAGAGACCAGAGTAATGGTAAGTCCTTCCACTAGCACCTAAAGGATAAAAAAAAAGACCAAATCAAAATAGAATTTGCAAAACCACAAATTGTTTCCCGTGAGAAATGAACATAAATGAAGTGGACTTCCAAATTCTGTGTTGTTATATTTGACATAGTGTTTCCCTTGCTCATCCTTAATGACAGTGTTTGGGTGCCTGAATACTGAAAACTTCAAAGTAACTTTATTTTCGCCTTCTTCTTTTTTTATTATGGTTATTTGCCGTTTATAAAGTGCCTTAGAAACCCAGTTCCTTTAGGGCTTAAACATCTGTGATTCTATATTTAGATCTTCGTTCCTGAAAGTGAAGGAATCCATCTACTGTTGACTTTACTTCCTTCATTACCCTGCCAGACCTCCATATTTCTGATTTGCAAAATAAAGATTTCATATGAGAGAGTTCTGTTTGAGAAAAGCAAAGTTTTGTGGCAGTTGCTGCTCCAGAGACTGGAGGAGTAGGGAGTGTTCCTTAGACAGAAAACTTTGGAATTCTCTGTAGATCACTGACAAAACTGGAAGGCTTATATGACAGTAACCAAGTTGTCTTTTTACTCATGAAAGTTAAGCATATTCAGTGCCTTTTTAAAACATTTTTATTTCTATAGATTTTCTGTGAATTTGTGTTGAGAAAGAGTTTGTTCATTTCTCTTTACCACTTCAATACCTGTAAAAAAACGGGCAAAATTAATGGTGTTGCTGTGTGAGGCCAGTCAGAATATGTCTCCCCAGGTGGAGGATTCTTTTGAAAGTAAGAAAAAACGAAAGATAGGAGGAGCACTGTCACCATTGCATAGAAAGTGTTTTGCAGATTGAAAAGTGCTAAATTGAGCATCATTGCCATCCATGGTTAGAGAGATTGTTTTATTCCATTGTGAAGAAAACTAAACCATTTAGCATGTTGTGTTGCTCTGTTTTGTGATTTCTTTGGAGGGAGTTGATTGATTGTAATGCCATTCATACCAAAGAATATCATGACACACCATCAGTGTCTTGTGACCCAGTGACTGAAATAAAAGTTTCCAAGTGGACAAACCACCTGCATTTAATATATACCAGTCCCATAGGTAAAAAAGGGCAAGAATGTGCCCTGGCTGGTGTAGCTCAGTGGATTGAGCGTGGACTGTGAACCAGGCATCGCAGGTTCGATTCCCAGTCAGGGCACATGCCTAGGTTGCAGGCCATGTCCCCCAGCAACCGCACACTGATGTTTCTCTCTCTCTCTCTCTCTCTCTCTCTCCCTCTCCTTCCCTTCCCTCTCTAAAAATAAATAAATAAAGTCTTTATAAAAAAAAAGGGCAAGAATGTTATTATGGTAAATAATGTAACTTATACAGTTACTAATTGTATTTATTTGTTTGTGCTCTAAAATGTAGTCATTACAACAGTTAACACTTACTATATGTCAAGCGCTTTTCTAAACTCTCAGTCTTTAATCTTGTTAACAGTCAGGAGAGGCAGGCGCCCCATTTCACTGTAAGGAAGCTGAGACCCAGGGAGGTCAAGTGACTTGCCCAAGGTCACACAAGTAGTGAGTGTGAGAGCCTGCATGGTTCTGAAGGAGCTGATGCGGTGTGTGCTGTCAGCTTTATTTATCTTGTTGCACATCGGGTCATTTCTCTGGGAAAATTTCAAGTCATTTTTGCTGTAACCTGCTTTGGGGGCCTGAGTAACCAGTCATTGTTCACTGTAATCCGAAACCCCAGGAACACCCCCTTGAGGAACGTGTCCTATTAGACAAGCTGCTAGGAGAAACAAGAGATCAGCATGTATGGAACGGGCTTAGAAACTGGTGTGTGAAGCTGTGACGATGCCAGTGGTGATTACCAGCACTGCCAGAGAGAATCACACATTTATTTCATTGTCTTAGTGATTGTATCTTAAGTGATAAATTAGTTTATAATCCACATCTTAATTTAGTTTGTGTTGGGCACTAGGCTTTTGTTGAATATTAGTTTTAACATAATATTTTAGAAATATTTTTAAAGAATTAAGTGGAATAATTTGTGTTGAGGGAAAAACTGATAGTTGGCTAAAAAATAGCAAACTACTAGTTATTCTAATTTCTAAAAACAGAAACACTGAAGGTATTGGGTTTCAAGAGTCTACTTTTATTGTGAACTTCAAAATGTAACGCTGTTTGACATTACTCTTTCTGGTAGATTTAGTTTAAGTTTAACTTAATATCTTCGATGAAATCTTCTAACGGTTTTTTATAACAAAATAAACTGCCTTTAGAGTTGGACTAAACCTTAATAATAGCTATTACGTGGTTACTTAGTAACAGTTGCCTTATATTCACTAGGAACTTAATGAGTTATTTAAAGTTGATAGGACAGACTTTCTCAGCTTCCATTCTGCTCCCACCCCCCACCCCCTAAATTTAACCTGAGAAATAACAGTTAAGGCCCTGGCCAGGTAGCTCAGTTGGTTAGAGCGTCATGCGGATACGCCAAAGTTGTGGTTTCCATCCCCAGTCAGGGCACATACAGGAATCCACCAATGGAGCATAAGTAAGTGGAACAACAAATTGGTGTTTCTCTCTCTCCCTTCTCTCTCTTTCTAAAATCAATTTAAAAAAAGAAGTAGCAGTTAATATCCTTAAAGGACAAAATTAATTCATGTTTAAGATGCCAACCCAAACATGATTGGAAACATATGCTATTCTGAACCATATTTCCTAATTCACTGTCAGTGAAAGTTATTCCAAGTTTTGAAAATTGATTGGTATTACCTTTTGTATTAGCTTAAACTTTTTAAACTATTTTGAAATGTAAGTTCTGTTTACCATGCTTTTTCTACTTCTAAATAGTAGTCGTTGGACTAAAATGTCTGAAGAGCTAGGTGTTTTTTATTACTGTTGATAATTCAAAGTGACATTTTTCTACCTACACTTTGCTATGATTACATCAGATTATATGCACACTGCCATAAATTCTGAGGCAGAAAGTAAAAATATCCCTTTGGTGTTCCCCCTGGCCCTACCTTCTGTTGAAGACTCCTAGGTCAAGATTAGCTTCTAGTCTAAACTACATTAAGTAATATTAATGTTTCCACACTTTTCTTTATCAAAGACATATGTAACCAACTATATAGGAATGTGTCCTGGCAATTCCTATGATGTCATCAACAGCCAATTAGATTTTTCTGATTATCCCGAAGTAATTATTATCACCATATTAATCTGATTTAGTCTCAGTGAAGATCAAAGAAACTTGATGTTTTAATGAGTATATCCAGTCACATAAATGGACACCTCTCTCCACCGCTGTCTAGGCCGTGGTAAAATGTCTTAATTCAGAATCTGCTTACTGTTTATTTCTGCCCCAGTTGCAATTCATTTTGTTCCCACAAAAATAAATATCACTGGTAGAAATCTCCCTAAACCGAAGATTTTTTTTTTTCAAAATGAGAATAGCATTATACAGAGCAGAGAATTTTTCAGCCAAGTGGAAACCACAAAGACCAGAACACATGCCTAATTATACTGTAATAAATTCTCTCTGGCCCAGGTGAAGACATTGTTTAACCTCGCTTGCCACCATCATTTGAACGTTGAGTACACTAAACGCCAGGTGTCCCGAGGCTAGCAAAGCCAGGCAGTTTCAGCAATGTTTGTATATAGTATTGCTGAAATAAATTACTTGCAAATATCTTACTAAGATATTTATTAAATGATCTTAAAGCAACCTCTGCAATATCACCATATTTTTAAAGATAAAATTAAATTGCCCAGCAAATGCTTTAATAGTGGTTTTTAAGTGTGACCATGTTGTTATTTAGAGGTCAGTGATGAACTGCTCACAGTTTTGTTGAGGACAGGGATAAATTAGAAAAGCTGTTGTAAAAGAGGTGTTTTTTTAGGGAAAAAAATTCTTGACTTGATTTTTGTCAATGAGAGTACATTAATTAGCAAGGAGGTTGTGTGATACCTTCTTCTAGCATTTTTAAAGGTGAAAATATTTTCACTACAGAAACTGTAACTTGATGCATGGGCTTTACAGGAAGGTCACATTGTTTAATCAGCTATATCAAAGTGGCATTGATGACTTTGGACGAAAGACTGTCGCGTGAGATGGACAAGAGAGAAGCCCCATCGAAGCAGAGACCACTTCAGACTACTAAGAGTTGGAGTCAATCTGCTGTGTAGTAATAATACCTCGCATTGCCCAGGGCAGGCATCGGATGGGTGCCCTCTTTCTCCCATCACATACTGCTCTGAAAGGGCTGTCAAAAGTGTACTTGGCAATGTGGGTTCCACTGTTGCTGCTAACCAGTGCTGTGGCTCTTTATGGTATATAGCCTCTCTTAACTTCTTTTACTCTGTTTAAGATCGAGGGATAAAAATAGGTTGTTCTGAGGGCAGTTCTAGCCAGAGATTTTATAACAGATCTTTTAAATGGTTTCATGGTAGTTAACAGGATGGTCCTATATTACTGTTTTAAAGTGATCCCCACCAAAGCATCTACTGTGATCAGAGCCTCCCTTAGATAAAAGGGTACTTACATAATATATTTAACTAATGTGGAAAGTTGCTTAAAGGTGTGTATATGTCTCTGTGTGTGTGTGAGAGAGAGAGAGACAGAGAAGAATTTGCTCTGTTGTTAATTTGACCATGAGGTAATAGCCGAGGACAGGTCAATGCTGTGATTGTAAATTAAGTGAAAAGCTTTTGGAGATGTTAAAGAACCAGGATTCCCTGAGAAAATGTCTGTGCTTACTTCCTTTTCCTTACATAACTTTATCTTAATTTCAAGATGACTTTTTTGGTCAGGGTTTTAATGAGTTTTTTTCAGTTTTTGTTTGGTTTTGGTTTTGTTTCTCTGAAGGAAATTAAATGAGGTCATTAACATGTGTATTGGTTTTGCTTCCTGGATGACTTTTTTTGTTTAATCGACTTTTAGAATTTATATATACATATATGCATATATTTCCCTTAATAATGTTTACATATAGAATCATTTCATGTTACATAGAGTATTTTCTTCCTGAACAACATTTTGAAGATTGGGGGGAAAAACATAGTCTTAGTAGTATTGTAGTAACTTACAGGAAAAATAGCAAGTGCTTATTAAAGATGTTTCCCATCATGAGCACACAATAAATCTGTTAAGAGTTTCTGAATTTGTTTGCTTTTGTGGTGGGGTCTGAATAGCCTACTTCTGTTAAATATAAACTATTTTCCACTAAAATAAGTAGCTGTTGTATATTTATCTGATGAATATCTTTGTAAACTCCTTTAGCCATTTGTGAAGAAGTTTATTAGATTGAAAACTGAAAATGTGGGATGCTTTCAGGTTTCATTAGCTAATGGCCTGTTTTAGAAAGAATAAGAAATTGTTCCTAAGGCTTATTATTTTACTCCCAGGGGAAAAAAAATCTCTAGTTTCTAACCCAGATTTCAGGAGCATTTGGCCAGGAGGATACGTTTGTTAGTGTTTATGAATAATGTTGCATTTATTCATGCAGACATTTTTCTATTTATTACACATTGATTTTCTTAATATCTGCAATCTTTCCGTTCTAAAACCTACATGTTTCAGTTGATGAAATTAGCCTTTTAATGTTTCTATGAAGGGGACTGTTGTACTTAGTGGTAAGATTTTTCAGGAACTTCACTTTTAAACATTTAACTGAACTTTGGAAACATAAAGTGAGACAGTGGTGCTATTTTGCTTATATTTCGCTTAGTATTAGTGTACTTTCCCCAAATCACCTATCTGCCTTTAGAAGACCCTTTACCTAGATCACATCTGGTAGACTATGCCCAAGTAATGTTTTGAGAACATTTAACATTTTATGACATAATACTGTTGACAGTTTCATAAATAAAACTGTTCATTTTATTCATTCTGTATTTCTGTGAAAATGTGAAAGATCTAGATATCATGATTACTGTTGAACACAGCTAAATAAATCTTGATTTTATTAATATCAGAGACAATAATAGTTAAAGTGGCTGTATAAACCAAACTTGGGAGAAAAAGATAAACCAATTTAGTTCTGTTCTAAATATGAGCTCTTTCATATTTCTCTAGTAGATACGTCTTTGGAATGTGGTTTCAGGCAACAAGACATATCTATGTATATGTACATATAATTGTTGTAAATACTGATATAATAGTGCAAATTTTAACTTGAATCAGAATGTATTAGGATTGGGATTAATAAAATTAGTCAAATCATTTGAATAAAGTAGGAATTCCGTTTTTTAAAAACTGGTAAGCTCTTCATGATCAGCTAGAGGACATTTTCCACAGCATGTCCTCCTCCTAGACTGTGTCACGCCCGCTTCCTCACTTCTGTTTTCCATGGCACTGTAGGTTGTGGAAGGACAGTGGCACTTCGTCTCTGTGTGTGTTGTGCTAGTGCTTGCCATGGTGTTTGACAGGCGGTGAGCACCATTTGATGAATGTTTGAATTTATGAGTGAATTAGCATTGTGGTTTTAAAAATGTACCGTCCACCTCAAATGTGAGGTTACATGTTGCTCTTAGTTTTACATAAGATTAGAATAATATTGTGTGAATGACTCAGAGTTAAAGTGTAAGATAGACTGAATTAGGGGCATTCTTTCATTTGAAAAATTCTGTGACTATTTCAGAATATTTAGAGAAAGGCACTCATCCACATTTCATGGAAACGTAATTATTAGTATTGCCATGAATAAGTAGCTTTCCAGGGTTACATGTCAAGATAGTGGCAGTTGGAAGTAAAACCCTTAGTCTCCACTAATTTCTGGCCTAGTGCCCAACGCCACCGTTCAACATGGGAACTTGTGTGCATGTTTTTCTGTTCCTACCATCAGCACCTCAGAACAACCTATATGCTCGAACACCACAGGATCAAGTGCGTGTTGAAATATTTCACTTCTTGTCTATGAAAAGTGGGCATTGATGTTGTGTTATTGTTGGATATTTTATTTTTTCTTTACAGATGGCTACCTATATATTTTAACAACTTGATGACTACATACTGAATTGTATCTAATAATTGTTGAATGGGTGTGTTACAGTACTTAACAGAGTTTTGGTTATGGATAGACTTTTTAAATTTATTTTTTATTGTATTTCTTTTTATTACCATTTATTCTCCTTATAATCCACTCCCCCCCCCACCCCCCACCATGCTCAGCCCCATCATCACCACGTTGCTGTCCGTGTCCATGAATTCTTTCTCCTTTTTTGCTTGGTCCCTCCACACCCTAATTCCCCACCCCTAGATTTACTTTTTTAAGATTTAATTTTTAGGTTTATAAAAATAGTTTTAGAATAATGTTTTCTCATTATTCAAAACTCACATTTTTTTTTCTGTAAAAGTGTCAGAAAGTATAAGGTTGTTTTCGCTAAAACTGCCTTCTTCACTTGGGGTCAGTGTAGTTTTATTTATGTTCAAATTATTATTTTGTGAGATTGAGAAAAGACAATGTGTTCTCACTTATAACTATCTGCTACTCTGGCAACATTGCCTATTTAAGTAAAATAAAGAATGGATAAATTTTATTTAAATAAAAGCATTAATTTCCCCCCAAAGGCTAAGGCTTGGCTTGATTTTGTTTTCAGCCAGTATTTTAAAAGAGTGTTTATTCAGTAGATAAAAATCTGTGCATGTGATTTTGTTTATGAAGTATCTGGAGTCACTTACTCCCCTTGATCTCTTAACCTCAAGAGGACTGCATGGTTATTAGTAACGACTAATACTCGTGTCAGCGGTGCTCAGGGCACTCTGCCATAGAAATAATCTACTCTGGACAACAGACGAACTTGGGCTTTAGAAAGAATGACACAACACGACTTCAAAGTGATCCGCACTTCGCGTGGCAGATCCTATTTACAGAGTCTGCAACTGTATGAGAGTGTGGTTTCAACGGAGGGATAGGGACCTGTTAGCTCTTTCTCTCCCTATTTAATATTCAAATGAGCACGGCCACCGGATGTTCACAGAAATGATTTCTTCGCGGAGCTCCTGGTGTCAGGTTTTGCCTCTGCAAGCCCTTCGAATCCCTTCCTATTGTGAACTAGGTGGTGAGCTTGGGGCGATTCTGAACCCGTGCTGCCTCTCTCCCCCGCGGGTCTGATTTGCGCTGATGTCACCACCAAGCTGTTGCATTGCAGCCTCTCGGCCTCTGGGTACCTCCCCCTGAAACCGCTCTCCGCTGCGAAAGGAGGCAAGGAGTCAAAGGAGAGATGACTGCGAAGTTAAGTCACGGGAGGGCGTAGCAGTGAAGTGCCGG
This sequence comes from Tonatia bakeri, assembly GCA_004024845.1. Lineage (NCBI taxonomy): Eukaryota > Metazoa > Chordata > Mammalia > Chiroptera > Phyllostomidae > Tonatia > Tonatia bakeri. The sequence goes on along the minus strand of PVIA01002813.1, from coordinate 90,526 downwards.
AGAGCTGCGCGTCCAGAGGGCTCCTCGGCGAAGGGACGGAGCAGATGTTGCCTAAAGAGAGAGAGCATTCCTGGAAGCGCCCTGGCTTGGGAGGATGCCTGCCCTGCCGGGGACCGGACTGCCTTGAGGAGCTGGGGACCGCGCAGGAGGTCCCTGCTGGAGTTCCTTTTCTGCCTCCTCCGTTGCCACCTCTGCCTCTCTCCAGCTGTAGCTAAAATGAAAGACAAACTGCGGCCACAGTTGGTCAGTTTGAAAGGATAGAGTAGTCTCGGTTTTCAGCTTGAATGTGAATGACGCTGCCTGTGCCTTAGAGGAAACCCGGAGCTCTTCTTTGCTGCAAGTGCCTCAGGTGGAATAAGCCCTCTTAAGGAAGATCAGATAAGACTCTGGAAAATGGCTTTCTTTTTTTTTTTTTTTTTAAAGGAGAGTTTATAGAACACCATGCTTTCTAAACTGTTTACTTTAGACAGTTGCTGGAGTGTACTGGCCTGGCTGTCCCAAAGTCGGATTTTTTTTTTTCCTTGGGGTAGTTCTGACTAGCCTCAAGGAAGCTTAATATGGGAAGAAAAACTGCCGATTGAATTCAGATTATTTATAGCTACTACCCCAAAAAAGTAATAGAAAATTTTAACTTTCTTACAGCATTAGACTTATTTTTTTCTCAGATGATTTGTTCTGTGCCTTGATCTGAACAATACATGGTCCCTGTATTTGTCTTTTAAGTTTCTAAAGGATGGTTTATTTATAAATGAGATGAAGTTTTGCAAGCCATCTTTAAGTGGATTACAGTTAACCAGAGCTCTGCCTGAATTAACAGCCAGCCTGTTAAAATACTGGGTCATTTGGGAATTTTAATCTGGAAATCTCAGATGCAAAATTAGACTGAAAAGGGAAATGGATTGACAATGGAATGTTCTGATTGTTTGAGCCACTGTTAAGTGTATGTTTGTGGGTGTGTGTTTTCTGTGCTTTGGAGTATGTGAAAAGGAACTTTGGGGTGGGGAAGGGGGAGGAAGGAGATTTCTGCTCTGTGTTCTTGATGCACTTTATTTTTTTAGAATCACTCTGAAAGCTACCAGCTAAAAGGATAGTTGCATTTAGACTGACGCACTGATGATGACCTTAAACACCTCATCTGTTACAACGTGTATTATTTGAGCATGTGTCTTTATGCTAAAGACACTTTATAGTTCTGTTCAGAAGTATACTTTTGTGAAAGATGCTTTGCCTTATTTCTTATTTTCTGTTTTAAGAGCTGCAATATTTGCTTTAACTTTCTACAAAATGGGGAAGCCACTCAGCAGACCAGACTGTTTACGTCAGAACCCCCCATGCGTAGGGAAGGGTGAAGAAGAGGAGGACCTAAATATCGAAGACTGTTACGTCCCCCAGCGGTCCATCTATGATACTGTTAGACTGAATGAACAGATAGACTCTGGTTCAAAAGGTAGCCTGTCTTCCAGGCATTTTGCTGATCGGACCTTACCCTACAGTCACAGGACACTGGATGTTAGTTCTTTATGCTCCAACGGTGCCCTTGCTTCTTCCAGTGGGTTTGAGCTGAGAGGTCGTGAGGCTCACACGCTAGATGAAAGGATGATCTTTGATGCCCTCAAACTAAATAGCGACATCATTCGAACCACAGGATTACCCAAGGCCAAATCTCATGCAGAAAAGAAAGAGCACAGACGGTCATGGCGAATGTTTGTCCCAGCCAATTTTATGGATTATGTAAACAAAAGTGAAAGCTCCTTTGTTGAACCTACTGATACGGCAGACGCTGTTACCAAGGCCAGCAAGTGCAGGTGGGGGACTAATTCTCTCACGTCGGAGGAGGATGACTCTGGTTTATGTAGCCCTCCAGCAGAAAGGGAAGAAAAACAGGGCATTTTAACTGGAGACCAGTCACGCATTACGAATTTGTCTTCTGCTGAGGATATTCATATAGCAGAACAACATACACCATTTTTTCCTGTCAATTCCATCAGTGACCAGAAAATCCCATTGCTTTCATGTAGAAGTGCCCACCCTGATGAAAACTTCAAAATGATTTTACAGGGTATTTCTCCACTAGAGGAAATGAATGGTGTAAATGGGCAGAGGGAAATCCCTGGTGAAAATTGCTGCCTGAATGATTGGAGAGAAAGCACTGTTAAGTGTGACCCATTAATTATGCCAAAAGATGGAGAAAAGGTGTGTATTTCTAATACCGGAGAAGGGAAAACATGTGAACCAGGAGAATTCCAAATCACAGCCCACAGTAGGGAACTTTTGGAAGATTCTCCTGAGGATTTAGGGCTCTCTCATTTAGATTTGGGGGGAAATGACATAGATCGTGGTAGCAGAAGTTTAGAAGAAAATGTGATACTGTTAACACCATGCAATTCAGAAGAATCCAACGTAGCATCTGAAGAGGAAGTGGAGGCACCTCTTTGTGCCCAGGAGATGGAGGTGATCCATATGATGTGCTCCCCGAAATTTGTAGCAGTGAGAAAGAAAGCAGCTCCCAGAAAAACAAGGGCCCAGGCAGGAGTATTGGACCCAGTCTGTAATGGCTTTCAGTCAGTTCAGGTAACTAATGCAAACCTGCAACCCTGCAATGCCAAAAGTTTGTGCTTCTGTTCTCGAGTGATCACTAGTGTTTCTAATAATGATCATATCCAGTCTCTTATTTGGGGGCGGAGGGTTGACTGGTATCCTGTAAGATGCCACATATTGATAAGTTGATCATTACAACAAACTAATTAGGGACTAGTTTTGAGAATGATTGTTCCCAGCTGTAGAGAGCCCTGCTATTGATTGTGCAGATGGAGGCTGTTTGCCGTCACTTAGAATGCCTCCACTGTGAATTTATGTTAACGTTCAACTTTTACACAAATTGTGGTTTAAGACACTGCCATTTAAGGGCAGCTACATTGGATTTATTAAGCTTGAACAGGCTTAGTCATAAAGGTACAAACACAATATTATATTGTTGTGGTCTGCAAAGTACTCTCTTCAAATTAAGGACGTTTTAAAATGTGCTGAAAGTTTTTTCTCAGTAGCTCTGCGTGTGGAAACAGAGAAGTTACATTGTGCTGCATTTTGCAATCTTGATAGCTCCTAACTTTTTGTGAGTGGTGAATGAGGTAAGAAAGTAAAGGGTGCAGCCTCGTAATAAGTAGAGGCTGTTTGTCAGGCCTGTAATTTTTTTCCTCCCACTTAGACTGAAGTTCAGCTATTTTGGTACTTTTACTAAGCTCTTCTGGTAAACTTTGCCTCAGAGGTAATTGTATTTTATTTTAAGCTTCTCTGTGTTTGTGTGCTTATGATTGGGGGAAAGTCTCTCTCGATAGGCATTTTGTTACCACTGAGAGATAAGGAATTTGGACAATATTAGAAAAGTTCCACTTCTCAGCCCACGAAATGATTGCTTTCATTAGCCATGCCCTTTCCTTGGGCATACTTTAAATGGCACGCTAGTTTAAAAGCTTGGCAGAGTACTTCTTTATGTAAAGGATCTTGTAGTTTATTTGTAGAAAGTAATGAAGCTCTTGGGAGTGTAGATTCTTTAGTAACCTTTTTTAACCATTAGTATATTTTTGTAGCACTTTGAAAAATTACCGCAGACTTCCCTAGATCTACTTGATATGCAACTCTAAAATTAATTTCTTTAAAACCAAGGTGTAAGAGGTTAAGGCCATTTACTACAACATTTTATTAGGGATTTTTGTTTGTTTTTTTTGTCCTGAAAATTCTCTAAGAGGGAGACTAGAACTGTTCCCTGAATCCTTACATACCAGACAAGCTCTTGGGTTTAAGAATGTAGCAGTCCCTGCCCTCACCCCCTGACTTTTTTTTCTTTCTTTTGTTGTGAGGTGTGGAACATATCCACAGCTATTCATTCCTAGAAGTATTAACTTAGGAAGTGGTATAGAAAAGAAATAGAATCATAATATATCACCAAATTCTATTTTCACCACCTTGTCTTAACTTTCTACTGCCTTATAAAGTAAATTGATGCCTTTTAAAAAGTTATGAAAACTGACTTTTTTTCTCAGTCATTTGGGGAATTCTTATAATTTATTTGGTTATGAGTAGTTGACTTTTTATATATGCTTGTGCTATATAGATACAATTCTCCAGTGTGAAATTGTCTATATAGGAGGGGACTTCTGGAGGAAAGGGTCATTTATTTGTTTGCTATTCCTAATTTACTCCTTCATACAATAACACAGGACTGTCCTGCATTTTGGGCTTTGTGCCAGCAGAGTCTGGGAGAGTTTGTCTCTCCCAGACTCTGCATCTTTCAAACTTATTTTCCACACCGTGCCTGAATTTTATCAAGTACTGTTTTGATATGTGCCTTTGTTATCTTTTCATACATTCTGTTTGTTTGCTTACTTTCTTGGACTATTGACATACTTATGTAGTGCCCTGTTGTTTAGTGACTCAGAGCCCCAAATCTTGTCTAAGCCTTAGCTGAAACATTCCTTCCAGGCTAAATTAACTTATTTTCTTTACGGCATCCTTCAATCCCTGCATTAAAAACATTTGTATTATCTCTGAAAGTGTTGATCTACCCCCACTACTATCTGTTAAGGGGTGGATGTCATTCCTTTCAAGACATAAAATATTTTTCTGTACTGACGTTCATTTGGCAAATAATTATGAAGTACATTTTGCATGCTAGGTACTGTGGTGGGTCTGGGGCATGAAACTGTTTTAAGGACAACAGAAATTTCTGCTTTCATGGAACTTGCATTTTGCTCTAACACATTAGATCTTTTGACAGTTACAGGCAACTGGGGACCATAAGTTGGGTGGGATGAGGAATAGGGGTCGGGTGGGTCTGGAAAGCTGCTGGTGGTGAAGGCAGAGTCACTGGCTGTCCCTGTGTGTGAGCAGGTCCGGGTGGGAGCTCTACATGCCTCTTGCAAGCCCATTGGCATCCTGACAGACGTGGAGGGGGCTAGGTGTATAGGCATCCGTGCTACTGCAGGGCCAGCCTATATCATTTTTCTCTTCCTGTGCCTGTGCTTTGGCCCCTCTGGCAAGCCAGAGATTGGCATCGAGGCTCACCTTATCATCTTGTGAGTCTTAGACTTTAGTGCCAGCTAACAGCAGGCATTCTCAAAAAAGCCTATAAGAGTCCTTGCCCAGTAACTGGGCTTAGCTTGGGCCCATCTTATCACTTTGTTCCTTTGCATTTTTCATACATTTTTGCACTATAGTTATACTGTAATGATAGGCAATTTCTAGTGGTATGATAATAAATCAGTAAAGAAAGGACACATATACTCTTTTTTTGGTTTTATAGGTAATTTGATTAAATGCACCTAAACTATTACTCTTTAATATTCCCGAATAGTTTTGATAATAAGTACTACGAATTTATATGTAGTTTGCTTTCTGGCTGTTACATTAATAAGGTTGCTATGACATAAACAGGCAACAGGAATTATCTTTATCTCCAATCATTGCTATCTGATCATTGAATAAGTGTTTATATTTGGTAGTTCTTAGGTAATATCAGTCATATGATTATTGCTCTTTCAACTGCAGGTATTCCAAAAAGAAGAGATTGAACCCTTGCTGGTTAAACAGCAAGAAGTAAACTGGTTGGGTCAGGGCCTTATTCAGAGCGCTGCTAACAGCACCAGCACCCAGGGTTTGGAGCGGGATCTGGACGATGTCAACACAAGGTGGAAGACTCTCAATAAAAAGGTAGTTTTCTCGTTCCCTTCACTGTCTTTGCTGTTTGTTATCGTTCACTGGCATTTGTTGTGAGTATGAATCATAGTTACAGTAGCCAGACTTCCCTAACATGCCCACATTTTATATTGCTGTAAACTGGATGGCCCAAACTCAGGTGCTTGCAGAGCTCATTAAGGAACATAAATGAAGGGACCCAGCGGGTGAAACAGGGCCTCTCCCTGTCATTATCTTAACTGCGGTGGACACACAATAGCGCAGGCGTGGTGGCAGGTGGCCCCTGACATTGTCCTGTGTTGAGAGACCACACACTCCCCTGAAGGCACAGAAGCTACTTAGCTCCAGCAGGTCTCTGCTGTGGAGGGGTCTGTGCTCGCTGTCCCATTTACTTTTAAAAGAACCTGGGACTGTCATTCCTCCTGTGAAATCTCTTAATTTTCAAATGTCAGCAACCAATTTCTCACTGCACATAATAGGTCACACCATGCAGGGGAAAAGAGAACAACTATGCCTGTCTGTCAGCCCTGGACTAAGGGTTTGCCACCCTCATTATGAACTATTAACACCAAATATTATTTTACTTGTGAAGTATAGATCCGACCTTTTAAAAAAATATACCCCTGGGGGAAAACACTGGAAAATAATGCTCTGGTATCCTAAGGAGATAATGTGGACATACAGCGGCGGGTCTTGGCACGGTGTGGATTGTCAGGAAACTGGTGCTGGACAGTGGAGCCTACCTGGTGGCAGTGGGTATTGCCTGTATACGAGTTTTTGCTGCATCAAAATCTTTAGCATTGTCAGGCCTCAAACCCACGTTTATCATTCTTTAAAGTCTGATTAATATTGCAGTGCTCTTTAAAAACAGTTGGAATGCAGTGTCAGGTGAAAACATGTGCCGTGTGTTTAAAGCATCTTGCCAACTCCTGTCTTTGTCCAGAGGAAGAAGCTCTATGAGAAGGGTGGCAGGGTGTTGTGTGACACAGAGACCCCATTTCCCAGCAGACAAAGCCCCTGGTCTGTTAGAAAAGGACCGAGCTGGGAGCTAGCAGGATTTAATTGGATACTTCATAGTTATTTTGCCTAGCAAAACATAATTCTGACTCTTTCTGTTGTAATAGTTATTTTTCAGTGTTAGTCATTTTATCATTATCCTTGATATTCATCAGCAGGAAATAAAAAATGGACCCCAGGGATAATAATGAAAATGACTAGTGCATTATTTCTTTCCATAAGCTTAAAATATTTGGATCATTCACTGCCAATCATAAAGGCATTAGATATTCTCAAAATCTCAAAAGATTTTGTCTTTCACATTGCCTGTTTATGACAGTAAACTTATCTTCTCGGCTTACTTGCTAAAGTTTCACACCTTTCTACCTCTGTCCTGTCCATGATCAGTGCTTTGGGTAGATTTTAAGTGAAAAGGAAAAGAAAACTTGTGACCAGATAGGGAGAGAAACATGAAAACTGGTGGCTGGTGGGCAAATTTCATTGTTTCAAGCAAGTAAATAAGTTGGAAAAACTGGAACTTGGCAGGTGGCTCAGAGAGCAGCCCAGCTGCAGGAGGCCCTGTTGCACTGTGGGAGGTTCCAGGATGCCCTGGAGTCCCTGCTCAGCTGGATGGTGGACACGGAGGAGCTCGTGGCCAATCAGAAGCCACCGTCGGCCGAGTTCAAGGTGGTGAAGGCCCAGATACAAGAGCAAAAGGTAAGGTAGCGATCATTTTGTATTGTGTTTCATGTTCCATATTAATGAGAGTAAAAACTTAACTTGTGACTCTTTATTTATGTTAATAGGATAGCCTAGTTAACTGGTTATTGATGTTCTAGACATTATTTGTTGGCCATTTGACAAATATTTATGGAACCAGGTGCTGTGGATCAGGCATTGTTCCAGGTGCTGGAAATACGTCACCAAATAAAAATGATAAGAGTTCCTCACTGAGTTTGCATTTTAATGGGAAAGGAGGAACAGGGAGAGGGAAGCAATAAGGTAAATAAGTATGTTGTGATAAGTTAGCAAGTGATAACTGAAGAAGGGAAGTGAGATACAGATTAGAATGTGGTGGCAAGAATGAGGGACAGCAGGTGCTCGAGTGGAGGGTTGTACATGTGCAATTTTAAACAGAGTGGCCAAGGAAGCCCTCACTCATGGCAAAGGCGACTTGGGACAGAAATACCACTGTTCCCTTAAGTATTAGGTTGATCCCTATGAAATAGCCTTTTGTGTAGATTAAACATGGGGAGTTTCAGCCTGCACTACAGAGGAGATTATTTGATTCGCATATGCTAAAGAACGAGCAGTTGTGTCTTTTGACACGCAGTCAGGACCATGTTGGAAAGGCACACTCATTAGAGGGGTGGTGACTAGTTGGGACCACACATAGGACGTGGTGCCCCTGACGGTGGCGCTCAGACAGGGAGCGCTTAGTGTTGTCGTCAGTGCCCATTTGTCAGCTGTGACCTGAAAGGACATATGGGGGTCCCAGACCACAGCACGTTGGTAAGTTTTCTCCTGGGTGAGACCTTAAACACAAGGGAACGGATTAAGAGGCTTAATTTAATTTTGGTATTCAACACTTAGAAGACTTTAGTATATTGGGAAATCAGCCTATTAGAAATAGATTTAGAGATAAGAGTTAAAGAAACGTGATGGGAAATTGCGAGTTGCTTTTGTGCGATTTTTTGAATAATGTATATCATATGTAATAAAATAATGTACATCACAATAGTCAAAATGTTATTTTATACATAATAATATAATTTTTGCCAGTCACAATTTAATTTAAACCTTTGTAATTCTCCCGGAGTTATTGAACTATGTTTCGCCAACAAAACCTATTTTCTGATTTTGCTTTCGGCATTGCCAGATGCTTTTCTTTTAAAGTTTATCGAGCCCAGGTAGGTGTAGCTCATTGGATTGAGTGCGGGCCTGCAAACCAAAGGGTCACCAGTTTGATTCCCACTCAGGGCACCTGCCTGTGTTGCAGGCCAGGTCCTCAGATGGGGGTGCATGAGAGGCAACCACATGCTGATGTTTCTCTCCCTCTCTTTCTCCTTCCCTTCCCCTCCCCTCTCTCTAAAAATAAATAAATAAATTCTTTAAAAAAACAAAAAAAAATAAATAAAGTTTATCGAAAGTAATCTACTTAGTTTTCTCTACTGCCTAAACCACCTGGTAGACTTTGATTTTATAATGACTCTAACCTGTGTCAAGAAAGTTTATGTTTCTTCTTTTTAAACAAGGTCCTCTACCTCCTGCCTTGGTAGTCTTGCTCTCGAAATGAAAGTGAGTGAACAGTCTTCTAGCTTGTTACTTCCGGGTAACTGTCCATGTCTGTACACCTTAACTACCAGGGAGGGTCAGATGAAGGACACAGGGAAGTAGCTAGTATTTTGTGCGCTGTGCCCTCCTCGTTGCCAGAGGGCGCCTGTGCACGGAGGACACTAGCTCGTGAAATACTTGATGAGATAAGAGCAAAGGAATCCTGAGCTCTGGCTACCTGTACCAACATTCCATTCCAGGTTTCTCCAAATGTTTTCTTAGGATTGAATGGATTGTTTTCTGCTGCTAAATCCTAAAATGTTAGGTAGCCAACTTTGGAGATTTCTCACATGTTCCACCCTCTATTCCTTTGGGAGTGGCATTTAAAAGCTCTTTTTAAGTTTTCATCCACGTGAAGGATTTTAGGAGCTAGCTCCATCTGGTAAAAAGAGTCAAGGGCCTCTAATTTTTGCCTCACTAGCTTGTGAACTTGGTCAGAGTCTCAACTTCACAGTCTATACTGGATTGTGTAACATCGGAAACGGTTGGGAAAACAGTAATGATTTATAATAATCTGTTTTGTCTTAATGGGACAGATCATTGTTCAATGTTTAGGACATTCCCATTTCATTACAATGATGGGAATTTGTCACAGTGCAGTGGATTATCCTAAACAGCACCTTCTACCCCATTATTTTACATTAAAAATTAAAAATGAATAGTTTGGTGGCCTTATCAATATTGGTTTTGTCTATCCGAAAAGCCTCTATCACAGTGTCTGACACAGTAGTAATGAGTCATTAAGCAAAATGAATTATTTTTAAAATACCACTTTTCAGACCCTTTTGTATGTGAATCCATACAAAATATATGTTTTGGTCACATAGCAAAAGTGCCCAGAATATATTTTCCTTTGTGTTAGTAAAATTATTTCTTTGAGTTTTTTGCATGTGTATTTGTTTTCTTTCTAGCTTCTGCAAAGATTATTGGATGACCGCAAGTCCACTGTGGAGGTAATCAAACGAGAAGGAGAAAAAATTGCTGCCACAGCAGAACCTGCAGATAAAGTGAAGATTTTGAAACAACTGAGTCTCTTGGACAGTAGATGGGAGGCATTGCTTAATAAAGCTGAAACAAGGTAACTGAAGTGCTACCTTCGATCTAGAAGAGTAGCAGTGGCTTTAATACTGATGTTTTGTATTTTAGTAACATTTTCCTTGTTATTTTCCTGTGTTTAACATGTATGTGAACATAGATAGCAAGGGCTATGGCACCTCTCTCCTCCATTTCGCTAATGGTTGTGTCTTGGAGTCACCAGACACATCCCAACTCTTTAAGAAAAAGCATTTCTCTCAGGGGTAATTTCCTCATTTGTTAATTTCATAGTTATCACCTGCCTTCTATGTATCAGGCACAGACTTGGCGGTGGTATACAGGGATGAGCAGTGTCCTCAGGGTGCAGTCCAGCAGGGGTTTGTAGCAACTGAAGAGTAATGACAAATGTGAAACAATTTCACAGCAAAAATACAGGGTTCTGTGGGGGCAGGCAATAGGAAGAACCTAGTTTTGGGGCAAGGAAGTGGCAGCTAAGCTGTTAAAGGAGGAGTAGTAGTTAACTAGGACACTAGGTGGGCGAAAGGGTGCTGCAACATATGAAGGCCAGGAAGCCTAGAGCGTGGCTCTGCTGGGCTTCTGCACTCAGCCCCTCTTTGTTACATCTCCGCATCCTCTCCATTGACCAGTTTTGAGTAGTAGCAGCATGGACGTGTAGCCACATAGACTTGTTGGGTGGAAAATAGATGGACCACTGAACAGAATGCGTATTTCCATAAATTCCTACCTCCTTCGGAGCAAAACAGTGAAAAGAAAAATTACTTGTAGGTCCAGGACCATAGAATAAGGTGCTGCTAAGGAGGTTGAAGTCTTCCTGTTGACCTTTAGAATGTGTCAGTAGGTGACTCCTTCTCTCTGATGCCCCAGGACGTTGTGCCCTGGCTCCCGTGGGAGATGCCCTCTGCTATTTTCCCCTAAAATAAATGTGTTCAGTAAATAATATCTTATTGTCATTATGATTGATGATATTGTTGTTATGACATTACTATTGTTATTATAACTGTTGTTAAGTATTATAACATAGTTACTTAGGACTTCTATAAGATTCAGGCATTCAGGGTTATTCTGTTGTTCAACTTTAGTTTTATTTAATAAAACTATTTTAACTTGTTCTTTAAATGTGACAGATTTTAATTCTGACCTTAGTAGTTGCCTACAAAAATGTTCAGAACAGAATTCAGGAGCATGAGTGCAGATTTGTGTTGAGTATTTCACACAGTCTTTATCCCTAAGGGACCTTTATCTTGGCACATTTGTAGGAATCGTCAGTTGGAAGGTATCTCAGTGGTGGCACAGCAATTTCACGAAACCTTAGAACCGCTGAATGAGTGGCTTACGACCATAGAAAAGAGGCTGGCGAACTGTGAGCCCATAGGAACCCAAGCATCAAAACTTGAGGAACAAATTGCACAGCACAAAGTAAGATACCCATTGCACTTTAGAAAGAGTTGGTCCTCCTTTTCCTTCATGGTTTTATGCCATAAATTTGAGTTACATATTGTTGCGTTGTGCACATTGTGCATTAAATTCATTTTAAGTGTCATTTCTTCATTCTATTTATGTTTTCATTTTTATCTGTCCATTCTGTTTGTTTTTCTTTTTGTAAACTTTGTTTAGGCCTTAGAAGATGACATCATCAGTCACAATAAACATTTACACCAGGCTGTTAGCATTGGCCAGTCCTTAAAGGTTCTGAGCTCCAGGGAGGATAAAGATATGGTGCAGAATAAACTAGACTCCTCTCAAGTGTGGTACATTGAGATTCAAGAGAAGAGTCACAGCAGGTCTCAGCTGCTCCAGCAGGCCCTGTGTAATGCTAAGATCTTTGGGGAAGATGAAGTGGAGCTGATGACGTGGCTGGACGAAGTGCATGGCAAACTGAGCAGGCTCTCAGTCCAGGACCACAGCACTGAGGGCCTGTGGGAGCAGCAGTCTGAACTTCGGGTATTTTCATTTCTTTTATTTTACTTTACTGTATTTTCATTTCAGTTGTCATTATTTTCCAGGTCTTTCTTACTTCTGTATTATGTTGTGTTTGTTATGATTTGATTTAGGTCTCTTGCTATACTCAGGAAAGACTTTGCCTTTGTATACGGATTGCTTTTAATGAAGTTGCTTTTTAAAGGAGAGATTGAATGTATTCGATAGCGGGGTTTTTCACTTTTCCTTGGTTATTTTATTTTTGTGTATGATGACTGGTACTCCCGTATCTCCCTGCAGCTCATTTTCTGAGGGCCCTCGGTATTTTCTGACTAGGAGAGTGCTGTCAGTTGTGCTAGATAGACCTGGGACATGGACCACAGTGATGGAAAGAGGAGGGTAAACGTGGGAACAACAGCATACATTTAAAAATGTGGTGTTTGATATATCTCAAAAATACCCAGTTAAAGACCTCTAATATTGACTAATGTTAATGCTTATTTAATTTTTCTTTTCCCTCATAAAAATGGTACCTGCATTTTAGGTTCTGCAAGAGGACATACTACTCAGAAAACAAAATGTAGATCAGGCGTTACTAAACGGTTTAGAACTACTTAAACAAACAACAGGTGAGATATCTTTCAAATTAAATATCACAGAGTTGACATTTTACTTTGCTTTCAAAATATTTTAGGGATGGGGAAAAGTACTAACTTTATAATTTGGGTGTCACTCCAAAACTTTGTCCTAGAGAATGGTTTGAAGATAGCCCAAGGGTGGGTAGGAATATGATCTCACTATTTTTCTCATGACCTCACTTGAGTGCTTAATGAAAGTCGTGTGCGTTACTCATAACCCAAAGCACTGTGGCGCAGGAGATGGGGGAGGAGCTCACGGTGGAGTTGCATTGCTTTTCCACCTGTGGGGGCAGTTGCTCTAGATGAGCACATAGGCTGGGAAATGTTTTAAATATTAAGATAGACTGCATTCTGTGACTCATATTGTGGCTAAACCCAGGCTTCATGTTTTCATGCTTAAATTTACCAAGGAAACATATCCAAACCAACTTGTTTATTTTTTTTATTTATTGATGAGAGAGAGAGAGAGAGAGAGAGAGAAACATCAATTTGTTGTTCCACTTGTTTGTACATTCGTTGGTTAATTCTTGTATGTGTCTTGACCAGGGATCGAACCCACAACCATGGTGTATCAGGATCATGCTCTAACCAACTGAGCTACCTAGCTGGGGCCTCCTATTCCCCCTCACCCCCCAGACAATCTCATCAGTATGTAATAATATCTGAAGAAACCCTTCTCCCTTTCCTCCCCGCTTCTTTCCTTTCACGAGCTTTTAACATGCCTTTGAAATTTTAGGTGATGAAGTTTTAATAATTCAAGATAAATTGGAAGCCATTAAAGCAAGGTACAAAGACATTACTAAATTGAGTGCGGATGTAGCCAAGACTCTGGAACAGGCCCTGCAGCTTGCAAGCCGGCTGCACTCCACACACGAAAAGCTCTGTACCTGGCTGGACAAAGTGGAGGTGGAATTACTTTCATATGAAACTCAGGTTCTGAAGGGAGAAGCCGCAAGCCAAGCACAAGTGCGACAAAAAGTATGCTCTGATTTATGCATTTTGGATCTGTTTGTTATCTTTTAGGGAGTCTTATTCACACAGGAATGAAATGATATCTTTCTTGTGTCATTACTAATATGCTGAAGGATGCCTTGGTGGGCGGGGACCCAACAGAAGTTGGCAGCCAGTCAACTGTTTAAACTTTTAGGAACCCAAAGATGAAAACAGTGTATTATAATTTGTTTTCAGAGTCGTATAGTTTATTACACTACAGAAGAGACAGAATGATGAAAACAGAAAAAAATAAAGGAAAAGGATCATTGTTTCCAGAGATACACATAATTTGGTTAGAATAACAATATTTTTATGAGACAGATGCATAATATGAGGTGGCTTTTAAAATTGTATTGCAAATGTGATCTTCCACCATGCGAATCACTTTTCTTTTAAGAGATATCAGCCTGTTTTTATCATCCCTGTGGTATTGTCATATGGGGGAGAGGAGTTGGTGAGGTCAGTCTTGCTGAGCTGTAATGATTGAGCTGGGATGATTTAAAGCCCGTGTGTCCTCATTTTGAGGATCACTTGATTCTGGCTTGGACTTCCCTCTTTATTTTACTTTTCTGGTACCAGATTGCTTAGAGGTTACCAGAAAGCAAAGAGCAATATGTAACCTGCTAGTTTTTGTTTCCCAATTTTTGAACATATTAAATTTCTAAGATAAAATCTTGCCATGTTGACAAATGAATTGTTCTTCAGAACTTTTTAGGAAACACTTTCCTTTTTGCTTTAAATAATGAAGGTTTACAGAACTTAGCTGGGATTAAGGGGGCCAGTGCATCGCAAGCTTGGCTTGAAAATGACTTGAGCCCCCAGGACGGTTAAAGGAAAAGACTTTTCAGACACGTAAGCATTATCCACAGATTTGTATGTTTTCTTAATTCTGTTTTCAGGAGCTGAAAAAGGAAGCTAAGGACAACAAGGCCTTACTGGATTCCCTTAACGAAGTGAGCACTGCTTTACTGGAACTGGTACCATGGCGGGCAAGGGAAGGACTTGAAAAAATGGTGGCCGAGGACAATGAGCGCTACCGACTGGTGAGCGACACCATCACCCAGAAGGTGGAGGAGATCGATGCTGCCATTCTGAGGTCACAGCAGGTAGGGGCAAGCGGTTTGTTATCTGGGCAATAAATTTTCTCCAGTTTTTCCCAGAGCCTTTACCTGAACAAAGGTCTCTGTTAATAGTGTTCCCATTCATTTGTTCTGCTTCAAAAATGAAAGGAGGAGTTTGAAAAGAATTTGGGTGACTTTGACATCTGAGTGCCAGGGCAAGGCTAATCTGTACATTGTTAACAGCCATCTGCCTCATTGTTTCCCAGACTTGTCCTTACCAAATCAGCCCCTGGGAAGTTCAACCCTGCTTTCCAAACAAAAAGCTTTTTGTGAACATATATATGCATATCGCTAATGTTAATTTTATGCATTGGCCAAGTCTAATCTGCATGGGAGTCGATATTTTAAGCAATCATGTAAGTCAGTATTAACTGTTTGTTTCCATGCAGCCATGGCACAGAGAGGCCGCATTCTTTCCAAAAAGGAAACTGTTGTGTTGGCAGAGGTTTTTCTGAAGGTGACTGAACAGGGGAAGTGATGGTTTCTGACCTATCTGTGACTCACACAGAGCTGTGGTTCCCGAGTTTTACGTGCCGCCTGCTCTTAGTCACAGCTCCCTCGGAAAACTGTGGGCAGTGAGGGGGGTCCTGCAGATAGAAGTTTATAATCCATGTTTTGATTAACTTTTATTGAAATCTCCGGATATTTACATGAAGTCATCAGTCTTTTATTGCAAACTCTCCGTGTTGGGGGTAGCGTGGTGCTACAGTGCGCCTCAGAGCAGAGCTCGTGAAGGTACACGGCTAAGCGTCTACTGGTACGAGCCAAAAGCAAGAAACGCAAATCAAGCAGATTGTGTGGGAGTATCCAAAATTAATTTTCTAAGGTTGCTGTAAGAGTGTTATTTATATAGTTCTGAAGCATAGTGCTTCACTGCTCATTCCAGTGTTCTGGAATCACCAAAGCTGATGAAATACAATGACAGCCGAAAGCCTGCCTCAGAAATTTTTGCGAGGGAGGGCATTCATGCCTGAGGAATGTATTTTCTTGACTGTTTTCAAAGTTTGGAGGAGTTTGTGTGCCTCATTATTCTAGGAAAATAAGTGTGTTACTTTGTGAAGTTTATTCAAATATTTAAGAATACTGACATTTTTTCACCAAAATTTATTCTAACATTTTAGAATTGGCCCTGGAGGCTTCTATAAATAGCAAGACAAATATTCTGTACTCTTGGGAGTAGTTAACTATGGTCAGTTAGTTCAGTGCAGCAGGACGGTAATAAGGGCAAGGTGACAGGTTGAGCTCATGTTGGTTAGTAAGCTCTAATATGTGCCAAGGTCATTAACTATTCTAGGCTTTACAGTGTTTTCCAAAGTTAAAAATAATAATAACCAGGTCGGTATATGTCTTCTAGAACCCAAAGTATGTATCCCTTAGGAAAATAACAGTTACTTTTTTCCTGATAAAATCCTTACAGAAAAATTTAAGATTTTCTGAAAGAATACAGAAAAACTCATGGAAGAAAGAATGCATAAACAGTGTGGTCTCTGTCCTTCCAGCCTTCCTTTTGAGAGAGAAAATGTGTATCGTAGAAGAATTTTAGTACCAGTAGGTCCTACAGCTAATGTCAGTGCCATTAACATCTTCTGGTTGTTCATCTGTATTTATTCTGTATTTCTATGTGCATTCCTTTGAAATGCCTGCAAGTTTGTCCAATGAAATACTTCCAGTAATAAAGAAAACCAATAAAGTATACTTAAGTCATCAAAAAAATGGAAGTAAAGAAAAGAGAAAAGAAACCTCCAGTAAGGCCAGACAGACACACAATTTTGAGTGGTGTGGCGACTTGCCAGTGGCCCCACAGTTAGTGTGTGGTGGAGCTGTGGCCGCAATTTCATCCAGCCCTCATGTTACCACACCAGAGTGCCTCCTTATAAATTAGCTAGGGAGGGAAAATCCTGAGGGTGGTCCATTATTTTCTCACCTCCTTCATTAATCTGAAGGAAGGTGCTGTTATTGCAGCAAAATGGAAGTATGAAGTGAGGGTATTTCCAGTCCGTAAGGACTCAAACATGAGAACACAGCACCCAAAGGATCATGAAAGGTCACTCACTCTCCAGGCAAATTTAAGAAGAAAGGGGTACCTGTCTTTCTGATTTGGCAGAGATTTTAGTTTTACAATCAAAAGAGTAGTTTCTAAACTTGTAATTTTCAGGTTTATGAAGGAGCTAATGTATCACCAAAGTTATTTTACAACCTTGCCCACTTAGAGATGTTTGGAATTAGGACCAGAGTATAGTTTGATACTGAAATGTTTGTTTTCTTGTTAACAATGATAATACACCACTGATTACAGGAAGGGAATAATGAAAGAAATCTTCAGACCTGATGTTAGCCACGTATTTTGTTACTACCTGTGTTTTGATGTGTAAACCAATCATCTACCATTTTGTCTTTTCCATTTGAAATGTGGACATGATCTGACCACAGTCCATCTTTTAGACATGTCTCTCAACACACACATACTTTGTTTTATTAACATCATGCCCTCTCAGATCGCTACCTACAAAGTAACCACACCCACAGGTGTTGGGGTGAGGGTGTGTGCCTTAACATGACTTGGAGATTTTTAAATTTATAGAGTAACCTGGCCAAATTAAACTAGATTTTGAATACCTGTTTTCCAAGCAAATTTCCCTTAATGTGTTTCATCTTTTACCCACATTAAGGTTGTTTATATACAGATCAGTCACCTTGATAATGTTACAACCTGTGTTGGGGAATTCAACAAATGCATGGGGACTTTGTGAGCTGTCAGGCCGCTATCACAGAGTGTACTAGTTTCTCAAATATTGACGTGAAATATGTCCAGGAAAAATCATCGAGAAGAATAAAAGTTTGAAGACAGAGGGAGCATAGAGATGTTTTTAAATTTACATTTACTTTGTAACTACCCTGTGAAAGTTGTTTAAAAAGTTCTGATTTGGCATGGTTAGAATTTCCGTGTTAATCCTATATCACAATAGCAGTTTTGAAGAGATGTGCCATTAAATTTTCAAATCATAGGGTCAAGAGCTTAAGCAAATTTGAGTGTTGGCTTTTACTATTTGGGTAACAATTGAACAGCCTCCGTTATGGGCAAATAAATGAGGACTGTGTGCGTTCAGTGCTACCAGTCAGCAAGCCCTCATATCTGCCTCTACAGATTTGCAGGCAAAAAAAGAATTGGCTCATTCTTTCCTAGAAGTCTCATTGACTTCTAGGAAAAACTGGAGGCGAACAAGGCAGCTTCGTAAATAGTAGGGTGAGCCTTATTACAAAAACAAACAAACAAACAAACATAACAAGGCATCTACCTCCTGACATTGAATACCATTGTCCGCGCTAGAAACGGTAAGTATATTTGCATGTTAAAACTACACAGAGAACATATCTTCATTACTTTCTTTGTTGAATTGCAAATTGAACCAAATGAGCCATGTGGAAATGAGGAAAGGCACTTTTGATTAAAAAATGTACAAACTTCTGGCCTGAATTCCGACTACTGGGATTGTTTAAACCTCAGAGAAGTTCGTAGTCTTTTGCCTCTTATTGATGTGCAGTTGTCAGAAGTCGCTAAAATTCGGCCATCTCTCTGGGACCAAAAATCCCAGGCACTCCTTGGGAGTTCTGATGGCCTAGTTTATTTTAGCAGGGCCATCGTAACCCCACTATAAAGGCACATGTGTTGGTGATTTGGGTGCAATTAAAATAAACAGCTCATTCCGTCATTAGGAATTAGCCTTAGAGAAAAATAACAACTGTTTATTTCTTTTAAAGAGCTAGAAGGAAACCTCCCCCACGGAAGTGAGGTTTGTTTAGATTCTCCAGGTGTTGGGGGTGGGAGAATATGGGCTGTGTTATTAATAATATGGAGCAAAATGGAAGGAAGTGCTAATCAAAAGAAAGTGATAAGATCCTCACCAGGGGCAGGGAGTAAAAGGATTTCCTTGAGGTAAAGGTTTCTTATCACTGTCTTTCTGAAACCTCCATCTCCACTCAAGGGGAACTTTCTAGATAAGTATGAAAGCAATTTGTCAGAGATTGGAGAAATGTTTAAATAGTAAGTTAAAACCTACAACTTATTAATGGTTGAGGTATTGGAGCCATTTTTAATGAAAGCACATGAGTATTTTTAGTTCCTGGAGCCAGAGAACAAGGGATAAAACACAGTGACTAAAACTGCAGCCTCCAGGGGTCAAATCAGACCACCTCGGGTTCAAGTGTCAGATCCGACCTTTATTACTAGCTGGGTAATCTCTGGTTGATTTTTCTCTGCCTCAGTTTTCTCAGCTATAAATGGAGTTAATGGCAGTACCCACGTTACAGAATTGTTGTCAGGATTAAAGGAGATAATACATGGTGAGCATTTCGTGTGTTCAGTAGAAGCCTTGCTGTTACTGTTTTAGAGTGTTTTTCAGGAATATTAAGAGCTAGCCAATTAAAACATCTTTCTCTAACTTGTAAAAAATTTCTGAAGTGCTAGTTCAACTATAATAGAAGTTACAGTAGCTAAAGCTGATGACCAGGCTCCACCGATGATGCTGTTAAAATATTTCCCAGAATTCAGTTATGGGTTCTAAGATTATCTACATTTTATTTGAAGTCAATTTTTACTGGTTGTATGAGTCTAGGCAAGTTCATTGAAATTTGTCCAGTAATCTTGCTCTTGTGTTGCTCACATGTAAAATAAGCAGTTTTTATGGTTCATTAGAAATACATGTTAGTAGTCATTTAAAAGTCATAGGCCTGAATAAAATGCCTTAATTTACTATAAATTGCTTAATGTAGACCCTGTGGCTATTCCATTTGTCACTAAATAATAAATATTTGTCAATTTAATGCCAAAAAAATGTAAAAGACAGAAGGGAAATTTGTGCTGAAAGTCTTGTTTTCTTTCGGCAGAGCAAATATTTGCCTGGTTAAAGAAATAGTGTTTGACTTTCAACTTTCCATTTTGGCAGCTTAGATGGTATCATTACACTGTTTTTCATTGGTTACTTTTTTTAAAGGGAGGGAGATGTAGTATTAAATGAACATGAACACTAACAGCCTGATTTTCTTCATTAGGACTGTCACATAAGTACTGAAGATAGCGTGAACACAAACGAGAGGTGTGATATGTCACTTTATTTTTTTCAGGAACTAGCAGAAGAAAAAAGTAATAGCTGTTACATTTTACTCAGGTATCTGGCAGCATTTGCAATTACATAGAAAGGACTCAACTGTCTCTCAGCCTTGTGCTCTTTAAGTGAATCATATTAACGAAGTTCTACCTTTAAATTCCATTGTCTATGGCCTTAAAGCTAATAATCCATGCATAGAAGACTCTTCCACTTGTTTTTTAAATTTTTATTGAATGTATTGTAGTGACACTGGTTAATAAGATTATATAGGTTTCAGATGTGCAATTCTATAATATACATCCTCTGTGTATTGTGTTGCGTGTTTACCACCCCAAGTCAAGTTTCCTTCCATCACCATTTGTCCCCCCTCTACCCTCTTCTTCCTCCCTACATCCCCCCTTTTCCCTGTGGTAATCACCACACTGTTGTCTGTGAGGTTTGTTTGTTTGTTTTGGCTCAGCCCCTTTACCTTTTTCACCCAAACCCCACCCCACCTCTTCTGACAGCTGTCAGTCT
Organism: Tonatia bakeri; assembly: GCA_004024845.1. NCBI lineage: Eukaryota > Metazoa > Chordata > Mammalia > Chiroptera > Phyllostomidae > Tonatia > Tonatia bakeri. The sequence continues at coordinate 70,159 of PVIA01002813.1, read as the reverse complement.
GTTCTCTGTACCTATGAGTCTGTTTCGGTTTTATTTGTTTATTTTGTCCATTAGATTCCACATATAAGTGAATTTATACAGTATTTGTCTTTCCCTGGTGTCTTTGACTTAGCATAATCCATCAGTTTCTAATAATCATGCATAGAAGACTCTTCCACTTATTTTTAATGAAGATTTATTTTTTTCACATCTGAAGCTGCTGAATTAGTGGATGAATTTTTCTCTTTCACTTTATCCTCTCATGAGTTTGGGTAATGTTGCATAGTGTTTTAAAAGTAAGAATTATTTTTTCATTCAAGTTTCTTATCTCCACCCTTCTTACCCCTCACCTAGTTGTCCCCCCACTCCATCTGGATTTCCAGGTTCTCTTAAAAAATTAGAAGGTCTGGCTGTACCACATTTGAATACTCCCAGTGTCCATTCCCTGTCAAATCTTCCAACTGAGCCCATTGTGAGTTACCATTTATTATTGGTGCTGGTGGTGTCACTCACCCACTTTACTCATTTACAGTTAGGTGCTTGGCCCTGGAAGGCATTGGGGTTTATCTGATGCAAGGCATTGAAAATGTTCATGCTCTTTGACTTGGTAGTCAACGTCTAGGAATCTACCCTAAGGAACTAATTAGAGATGCCAACGGAGATTTATATACAAGGATATGCTTTACAGGGTTGTTTATATAATAGCAAAAAAATGCAGAGAACCTAAATGAAAATATCCAAGTGTGCTAGAATACAATGGTGTTATTTAAAAATCACACTTGAAAGAATATGACATGGGTGGTATTTATAATAAATGAAAAAGCAGGATATGAAACTATTTATACAGTATTATCCCAGACCTTTATAAATCTTTCTCAACTCTTGGATGAAAAATTCACTAAAATACCAGTGGTATTAACTCTAGTTTTTAATTTTCTTCTGTATATTTTTCTATACTTTATGAATTTCTACCATGAATTACTCTTATGATCAGGAAAGTAAAATCCCTTCAAATATTTGAAAATGCTCTTGAATGTGTTTTCTTATGTTATTAAATGAGATGTAGAAAATTGTACATGAGTCCTTTGGGAATACACTCTGCATACATAGACACATTTTGTCCATACACTTACAGTACTAGATAATGAATAGATGGAAATGTTTCATTCTTTTTGCTAGAAATCATATACTTCTGTGGCAGGATACCTGCATATCATATGGGTTGAAGTGATGAGGAGATGAATGAAATACAGTATGCAGCTATTGACTTTGGACTTGACTTTTATAGCTATTTGATTTGGATGGTGCTCCTTAGGAGAAGATTCCTAGGACTGCCAAAACGAAGGCAGCAGTGTTTGGGGTCCTAAAATCATTAATGCCGTGCTATGGAATCAGCATGTTTTAAGCTTATGTTTACTTGTTCTGTGAAAACTCTCCTTTCTTTATAACTTCGGTCATTATTATGAACTATTTCGGGATGCCATGAAGAGATAAGCTCAGATTTTCCACTTGTGTAATAAGGATATTTAAAAGAAATGTAGACAGGTATTTTTCTGGCACCAGTTACAGAAACTTGCTGACTAATTATTTATCTTTTGTTTAGTTTGACCAAGCGGCTGATGCTGAGTTATCCTGGATTGCTGAAACAGAAAAGAAATTGATGTCTTTGGGTGACATCAGGCTTGAGCAAGACCAGACCGCTGCTCAGCTGCAGGTTCAAAAGGTGAAGGACATTTCCAATTGTGTCTAAATTATTTGCTAGTCTAGAAAATGTACTTGTGTGATTTACTTTGCAACACCCAACTAGTGTTACTTACTATTTTCAGCTACTTTGCCTAATTGTTTTCATTTTATTCATATGCTCTCTTTTTAAAAAAACCTTTTATATTTGTCACTTACAGACATTCACCATGGAAATTCTGAAGCACAAAGATATTATTGATGAACTTGTGCAGTCTGGACATAAAGTCATGACCACGTGCAGTGAAGAGGAAAAACAGTCGATGAAGGTATAATCTTGTCTATGTGACTGGCAGTGACACTCTTGAATAAAGGCATGCGTTGTGCTTTCAGTCCTAGAAAACCATTTTTCCTTATCCACAGCTGCCATTTAAAGAATTAAATCATTACTTGCAAATGAGGCGTTTTTCACACTTCCAGAATAACAGTGAAAGGAGTATCCCTTAAGAGAATCACCCTGGGACAATCTTTTTAATGTACAGAAGAGCTGTTAAACTTTGAGCCCTTCACTAACTGGTACACATTAAACTTTCAATTAATGTTAGCCGTATTATTGCCATTATTATCAGTATAAATTGTTATTGTATATGTCAACTAATGTATACATGCTCCAGAAACATTTGGATCTCTTGAGCTGAAAGAAAAGCCAAACTATGTGGTTCTCTCGAATGTTGATACCCTTTCTTTGTGAAGTTACTGTAAGCTGTACAGGAAAAAAATGAGCTGAGTAATTAAGGAAGCATCTAGTTTATGTAGTTTTTTTTTAACAATTCTTTAAATTGATGAAAAGCCAGCCACAGTAAAAATGTTTAGTTCAATTCATATTCCGACATCAGAACAGCCTGAAGAAATTAACGCTTCTAGTAGGACAATATGCCATGGTAAAAACAAAATTATACAAATATCTATTCTTAAGTCACATTTTGAAGAGTATGCATTGCTTTTAAAGTATAACGTAGAGTAATCCAGTGCACACTATACAAGTATATTGATACTTTCTCTTTTATTTATCCTCTACAATGGCAATTTGTTTGTTTATAATTTAATCTTTCCTTTATTATTTTTGTAAAGATTCTGACATGCAAAGCACAGGTCATCATGAAATAATTTCTCTTTCATTCTTGCTTTATTAGATTACTGCTGTGCTTTATCTTCTGCTATTAGTTTATGATGTGAATTTATACCATAATCTAGATCACTGTGATTGCCCCATCAAATCAGTGGGTGGCATATTATTCAACATTAATTCTAACATATGTAATTAATTTTGCTGACTAGCAGTTCCTCTTAGAATTTCATTAGTGAAAGGTAGTCCTTATTTTTTTTTGAGAAAGTAATATAAATGTTTCTAGACTCAGGAGACTTGTTTTCTAACTAGAAAACATTGTAAGAATGACTGGAGAATTTTTCTTATTATATTTGGAGAGCCTAGTGTCTTACTTTTAAAAATTTGAGGCCTTGCTTGTTTGCTTATTTATTTATTTACATTTTGATATTTACCAGTTAATATATTCTTTGAGAAGTTATATCATTAAATTCCATGATTTTTGATGATTGTGTAGAATTCCATTGTATGAATATATCAATTTATTAGCCTGATCTTCAACTGTAGTACTTTTAAGATGTTCCACATTTTCGCTCTGTTTTACATACATAAATATGTATGTATACATGAAGGGGGTCCCCAAATAAAAACTAGAATTAACTTCCAGAGGCGGGCGCCTTGTAGTACAGACTTCCTCCGCTGGGTAAGTGATCCAGGAACCCATCTGTTCTGGTATAGCAGCTGGCGTTGTTGTGAGAGGCTGTGTGCATTTGGCTTCAGTGAATTTTTTTTTAAGATTATTTCATTATATTTGCCCATTTCATGATGGGTCACTTACAAGTGCATCTGCCCACATCTTACTGAGTGTTTAGCAGGCTTTCACCAAAAATGGCTTGACCCCCATGCCCTACCCTCCCTATTTGCCCAATCTTGGCCCCAGCAACTTTTTTTGTTTCCCTTGACGAAAAAAGTCCTCAGAGGGGAACATTTTGCCAATATAGAATAGGAGAAATAAAAAACAGCAGGAGTGCTAAAAGGCATCAGAATCAATGAGTTCAAAAACTGGTTTTGAGCAGTGGAGAAAACATCTCAACAGGTATATTGCACCGAATAGAGAATACTTTGAAGGTGACTGAAGTTTAAACATGTAGGGATAAACACACAATTTTTATAAATAAATTTCATTTTGGGGGGTTCCATGCACATACACACACATTTTTAAAATTGTGGTAAGAACGTGTAATATTAGTACAGAATGTACTATTACTCAGTCTTAAGAAGGAAGGAAATCCTGCCATATGCAACAACATGGGTGAATATGAAGGGCCTTTCTTTAATTTAAAATGAACTTTTAAAAATATAGACAGTTAAAATATAAATAGCTTTTATTGGTTTATTCATTTAACATACATTACTGAGTGTCTGTTTAGTGCTGTACCAACATTCTTGAGTGCATGCTCTACTTGGCCTGCCTCACCAGTGAAACCCATTTCATTGACTTAATTTCTAGAAAAAACTGGACAAGGTGTTGAAGAACTATGACACCATCTGCCAGATAAACTCAGAGAGATATCTACAGTTGGAAAGGGCACAATCTCTGGTTAACCAGTTCTGGGAAACATACGAGGAACTATGGCCATGGCTGACAGAAACACAAAGAATCATCGCTCAGCTTCCTGCCCCAGCCCTCGAGTATGAAACTCTAAGACAACAACAGGAAGAACATCGGGTAAGCTCGGCATCAAAAGGAATCTTGTATTCCTCACTAAAAGAGAATTATAATTTTTTTGTTTCTATTACATAGTTAGACACCTTTGACATGGTTAGGATGTTTTAGCAAATCATGTCCTGGTCTGCATGGCTTGCTTTCCTCAGAGTTGCTTACCTGTTATCCAGGTTTACAGTGGGAAGACTCACGTGAGAAGACCACACTGAGTATGTCAATAATTATATCACAGCTTTTATAGGACAGTATGCAGTATAAACCATCTGGGCACGAAAACAATTTCGACTTATAATGTCAGAGACGTAAGCTTTGGAAATACTTTTAATTTGTGTATATTGACTGCTTTTAATTTATATATATTGACTAAGTTTTATACTTTATATGTAGTGGTGAGAGCAATCAAATGTCAGCAAAGAGTAGAAACACATGGAGGTGACATCACACAGCTACACTGAGCTGGGAGAAATTGTGCAATATAAGAAATATGACAAAACAGCAATGTCGTGAAAGCTAACTCTGTTAAAGGAAGAAATGCTGAAGTGTGAAGACAAATTCTTTTCCCGTTTTTCACTTTGTGTGCATGGAACCCTTTTCAGGTTGTCTGCTGCTGTAAAGGAGTGAACTGGAGAGCATTTTTACATCTGCAAGTGTTAACGTGTTTAAAAAAAATATATAAAATATACATAATAAGCTCTCATTCCAGTGGTCACTTAAGCGTTAATATATCTTAAAATTTTGCAAACGTTTGAGTGAAAGAGAATGCAATACTATCAGAAAAAAATCCAGACTTCTTGCTGCTTATGTACTTGAACCTCATTGTTCTCCCAGATTTGTACAAGATGTGCTCTGAGCCTGACTGGGGGTGTGTGTGTGTAAGGTTTAACTCAGAAGTATATTGCGTCATTGTTTGAAGTATCCGACATACTTATTAATCTTGTTTGTTTACTTTTTTAATGTATTGACATTGAAGAATATCTCTAAGTAAAGTATTTATTTAGAAGAGATCTTTAGAGAACACTATAATATAAAATTGAAAGTCTTTGGATTTTTATCTAAATCATTCAGCAGGGGAAAGACTTACAAACTGTGTAGAATTCAATTGAATTTTAGTGTAAACATTAATTTGTGGCAGAAATCCTGATGCCTACTCATTGGATGATTTTTAATATAAAATTTTTCATGGATTTCTTCTACTCTGGGGAGAGATTTGATTAGCTTTGTTACTGGCATAACATCAATTATTATTGAACTGAGAATTTCAAAATTGAGTTAATATTTTTGCATAATTTTCAGCTTTCAAAACAAATTTATGATTTTCTATATAAGGGGAACTATAATACTTTGTAGCCAAGTTTTCAGATTTCTCAAACTAAATTGTTCAGAATGTTTACCACCTTCTAGAATGGCTCTCCATCTGTAGCTTCACAATATCCTCTTCAGCTAGTTTTGGAAATACCTTCTAATTCATTCTAGCCAAGAATAAAAATGGATCCGAGAGTCATGTTACCAAATGGTAGATATATTGAAGTTACATTAGGTTTCTCCAACACTCATATGCTGGACTCATATGGTAGTATGATGCCAAGAATCACTTTGTTACTATTGAAGCAGAAGGCATCTACTGTTGGGCCCTTTCCCCATGCTCACACAAACACCCAAATAGGCACCTAGGAGGCATTCTCTTGTCCCTCATGAAATGAACTTACAAAGGCTCATCTCACTACTTCCCAAGCAAAGGTGTCTCATACTAGTGTTAGAAAAATGAGATGTACTTAGACTCTAGGCAACTGAAAAACTCAGATTTCTTGCCCTGGCTGGGTAGCTTAGTTGCTTAGAGTGTCATCCTGACATGCGAAGGTTGCAGGTTCAATCCCTCAGGGCACATATGAGAATCAGCCAATGAATGCATAAATAAGCAGAACAAAAAAAAATCAGTGTTTCACTCTCCCTCTCTCCCTTCCTCTCTTTAAAAACTTAATAAATTTTTAAAAATTAAAAGAAAGAATTTCTAGATCTCTCATTTTACTTGTGAGAGTGTTTTACAAATACGCCTCATAGAATATTGAAACCAAAATGTGTATAACACATTTCTTTTCCATGAGATTGTATGTTGGCCAGTATTACCATTGCCACCTCTATTCTGTAAAGCAGCACGAAGCTATGTCTAATAATACAATTTAAAAATAAGAAAATCACAGCCTGGACCACCCAAGAGCTAGACTGCAGACACAACCCTCCTACATTCTTATATGCAGCATGTTAGATTAGACCTCCTCCTTTTTTTAAAAAATTGAATTTGTAGTTACTTAGTTCTTTTCCAAAAGAGTTTTGAGACCACCTTCAGAAAAACGTCAACTATAGTATATTACATTGGAAATTGTTAATGATCTAATAAAGCAATGTTCTCAACAATTTTCAAACTAATTTCTCCACCAATTTTAATGGGCACTTTCAATAAAATTGGTATGTGGCCATCGTGGTGATTCTTCTTGAATGATAGAAAATAAAATATTTGCAGGAAAAGATTGGTAGTTTTCTCTAGACTGTCTTCCCTGAATATAATTTATCTTAGAGAAGCTTTTATTTGGGCTAGATAGCAGTTTGGGGAATACCTTCTGGCGAGGACAAGAAATTGCTGCTTAGTGAACCAAATGAATAGCGTGGAATAACTGGAGCACTCCTCAGCGATGCGTGGAGGCTGGTCTCAGTGAAACCTGCAGGCAGTGGCTGAGCTTCCCCTGAGAGTGGTTTGAGACTAGGCCCGTGGAATATGTTCAGTGGAAGCCTGTATTCCATGGGGTGTAGATATTGTGGATTTATTCATCTCCTTAGAAAGAATGGTACTTCACTTGGATTTTACACTCACTCATTAACATAAATATCATTGTGTCTATTGATTAGATATCGTTCAATGTACTCATACATCACATGTTTTTCTTTAAATACACCTTACAAATAGTGCTCAGTATAGAGCTGTGTGTTTGATAGATTGATTATCCTTGCAGTCTTTAACATTTTAAAATTAAGTACAAATCATTTGTTGTATTTATCATATATGTACACAGACTAGATTAATACCTACATATTCATGTAATGTAATATATGTATGCATTTTATATTGGTTTACATATAATTACAATGTCTTGTGGGCTTATATCACCTAATGTAGCTTTGTGCATCGTATTTTTTTTCTCTCAGCATTGTGGTTATCTTCTACTGAAATTATTACTCCTTCCTCCCTCCCTCTCTCCCTCCCTTCCTCCCTCCCTTCCTCCCTCCCTTCCTCCCTCCCTTCCTTCCTTTTTTTTTCTCCCTTTTTTCCTTCTTATTTTCTTTTAAATAATTTTTGTGTATATCATGATTGTGTGTAAAGGGACACCAAGAGTTATTATTATTATGGCTTGGTCTCTGCAGGTTGGGGACATACAGTAAGTTCAGAATCCTTTTATGTAATGTGACCCTTGACTAATACTCTTGTCAAAATATATGATGGTATGAAATGCATAATGAACTGGGGTTTGGTATTTCACTCAACCAACATTTTGTATGTGGACTTCGACATGACCAAACTGTTGTTTAATCTTGGTGTCAGGGGCACCTCTTTCTGGCAGAGTTGTATAAGCCATCGTGTATTAAAAATGCCTTGTGAGGGTAGGTTGTTTGTTTGGAGTTTTGCGAGCTGAGTGCCTTGGGGTTGTAGGCAGCTCTAATATGGAGTGTTGACCCTGAGATCCTGAGAAGCTGTTTGGTTTGTTATAGCAACTGCGAGAGTTGATAGCTGAACACAAGCCTCATATAGATAAAATGAACAAAACCGGGCCACAATTATTGGAATTGAGCCCAGAGGAAGGCTTTTCTATCCAAGAGAAGTATGTGGCAGCTGACACCCTTTACAGTCAAATTAAAGAAGATGTCAAGAAGCGAGCCGTGGCACTGGATGAAGCCGTTTCTCAATCTACTCAGGTAATCATTTGTGCCAGAAATAGGATTGGGTTCTTCCAAACTACAGAGCATGGAAAGATTTTCCTGGACCTCCTGATTAAATTTCAACTACAGTTATTCACGATATTATCTTTAGAGTATTGATATCTTTGTCTCTCAAAAGTGATAGTTCCTTTAGTCCAGTCCTAATATTTCTCTGCCTGCTTATAGATAAAATAAAAAAAAATAATTTTCAGTGACTTAAGAAATTTATAGTTGTCCACATATTTAAATAAGAGTCCAAATAGAATGCAGTGTTTGCCATTGGGAGAAATAAAAGAAAACCTTATTGTCATTATGAATAAAACACTCCCAAGAAGGCAATAAAAAGAGTGAATGACAGGCTGAGTAAGAAGGAAAAGACATCAAGCTGCAGAATGATTTTTAAGAATTTTTTGAAGATATCTTTTTTAAGAAGTTGCATTTAAAATTACCTGGAAGTTTTCCATTTTCAAGATTTGGTTTTTATTATTAGATATACTGACATTAGAGTGGTCCATTTTCTATAATCCTGAGTGAGTGATGATTCCTTTAATATTGAGAATAGTGTAGAATCTATGAATTAACAAGTTTTTATAACTTTGCTTCATTATCTATGGTACCTTCGCAAACAAGTTTAAAATTCTTTCATTAATTTTATTATGTGTTTGATCCTGAATTATCGTAAATACAGACTCTCATTACAGCATCAAAGGTTTAAGATTTTTTCAGTTCAGGAAACTTTTAAGAAATTCCTTTAATCAAAAATGCTCATGAATTTCACATTTATTAATATAAACTTTGTAGGATGCTAAAACGGTGAAAGCAAATAAGACAATCAGTTTTGATAGACAAACACCCAGATTATTGAGTTTACTTTACAAAATTAGAATTAAAATAACAAGGCGAAACAGCAGATGAGATGCTGCTGAGAGAAGGCCCATTATACATTAAAATACACCATTTCTTAATGAATACGCTCAATTATTTGCAAGAGCATTCCAGTCTACATGAGCAGTGTGGTGCAGAGAGGGCCGTGTAAGCCACAACTTGAGGAAATCTTGATACATCAGCTGTATATAATTCTTCGGATGGATATGACAACCAAAGGACTAAAATTTAGTTCTGGATTGTGACATTAAATAGATGTTTTTTCTTTTCATTTAAATTTTCACATTTGATATCACAGATCTTTTCTCACTAAGTGATCCCTGTATTTTGCTGCTAGTTCCATGACAAGATCGACCAGATTCTTGAGAGCCTGGGTCGCATCACGGAGCGCTTGAGGCAGCCGCCCTCTATCTCTGCCGAGGTGGAGAAGATCAAGGAGCAGATCAGTGAGAATAAGAACGTGTCAGTAGACATGGAGAAGCTACAGCCCTTGTACGAAACTCTTAAACAAAGGGGAGAGGAAATGATCGCTCGGTCTGGGGGCACTGATAAGGACATCTCTGCCAAAGGTAATAATTTCAGGATAAGGAAACAATTGAACTTTACTTTTGAAACAATTCTAAATGTTCATGCTATTTACTGGCAGTCCAATTGCATACCAGGGTGCCAGACATCAGAAAAGGTATTACAAATATGACATGTTTGGGATTGAAGGTCTGTATACTTTAATCCCTTGTTAATGTCTTCCTGTGTTTGTAAAATAATGGATTAAGTACAAAGTGTGCCATTATACAAAAACCGTGCTTTCTCCGGACCTTTTAAACCAGTTGATAAAAGCATAACACCAGTAAGACTAACCCTAAGGATTTTTTCCTCTTTACTAACTACACTGCCTTACATAATGGGTACTCTCTCTGATAGTCACAGGAATGGTAACCATGACCACAACCAGCCATCCTTAAAGATATGAGTTGGGGGTCAAAAGAAAAACATATGCATAGGTTAGTGGAAATTCATGTGAAAAATACTCTAGAAACAAGCTCAGAATACGTATCCTACATTGTTATATTCCTGGGACTGAACAGACATTTTTACTCTTGATTTGAGAGCATAAAGAATATACTTGGGTAGTTATTTCACTTTCCTTAGAATTAAGGCCAGCCTTGGTGAACTTGAAAGGTGATGGACTTAGGTCTGCTGTGGGCTCACTTGCCTTTGAGCACCCACTTTCACTGGGAGGAGCCTTGGTTCAGGAGGAGCTGGACATCCTCCGATCTTACATTTGTCCGGAATAGGCCGTTGGGCCCAGTGGTCCCCTCTAGACTGGGATCAACCAAAATTTGGTCCAATTTCAGATACCATATTGAATCACCACTTCTGTGTGACCAAAATGTTCTGCTTTATTGCTTAGGTGGGGCTAACATGCAGCCTTTTTGACATTGTTTTGCTCCCACAGCTGTTCAGGACAAGCTTGACCAAATGGTTTTCGTTTGGGAGAACATACACACGCTGGTGGAAGAAAGGGAAGCCAAACTCCTGGACGTGATGGAATTAGCAGAGAAGTTCTGGTGTGATCATATGTCATTGGTAGTTACCACTAAAGATACTCAAGATTTCATCCGGGACCTGGAGGAACCTGGAATTGATCCCTCAGTAGTGAAACAGCAGCAGGAAGCAGCAGAGGTGAGCAGTGTATCCCATTTAAAGTGAAGAAATAAGTTGTAGTACAATGTGGATCCCTTGGGTAAATATTCAGAATCACTCCATTAAAATTTATATTTGGATCTGAAAGTGGAATGCATAGTGATGTATATATAGTAGGAGTATGTATTTTAAGATCACTCTCCATCTCTACTGCTTTTGTCTAATGTCAGGACCTCGTTATCTTTCGTGGTTTCTAAAGGCTTTCCCTGCCAGGCCTCTAACCTTGCTCCCAATCATCTCCCTAAATCTGCTCTTACTGTGTTGCTGCTTGAAACCCCTCAAAGGTGCTCGCTGCCTACTGTGCAAAGTCCAAACTCCCTAGAACAGGGTATGAGCCTTTACATCCTAGGTGACCTGTGCTTGTGTTTCCAGGGCAGTTTTTTTCCTGCTGTCCCTTTACCAAGTGCCCTCTCTTCTGGCACATATGTGGCTTTCCCCAGAACTGCTGTGCTCTTTCTAGCATCTGTATCTTTGCACATTTTATTTTCTCACCTTTGAATGTCCTTCTTAACACTCTGCTGGCAAATCCTGCTCAGACTCTGAGGGTCAGTTGGACAGTTGGATAGTTACCCTCTGTAAAATCTTCTCTTATGTACTTAGCAGAGTTAGTCTGTGTCCCCATAATAGTTCCTCATGCAAAGGGTCTGTGCGTAGTATGACTTATCATTGATTGTAACTTTGTCTTTCTTAATGGACTCAAAGCCCTGTGAGCAGAATGGTCATATACCTGTTTATCTTGGCATTCTCAATACCTTGTTTAGGACTTGTTTCATGCTTGATAAAGGCTTCTTGAATTAATCAATATATTTAACCAAGAAGATAAAAGCAAAGTTAAAATACTGCACTTCTGTCACAGTCTTTGTTTTATTTGTAGTTTACATGCACCAGGGTAAAATCATAAATCCAGAGTTAGGTTTTCCTGGCTCTATTAAACACATTATTTGGTGTGAGGTCTTTGAACTCGTGTTTTACTTATGTCTGTTTTACATATATATATTGCCAAGCAAGTCAGTTTGAGAAACAGTACCTTTCTATGCTTTTTAGTATTGTTGTGTTTGTATTTTTTAAAAAACTTGTTCTAGTATAAGTTACACAGAATTATTTCCTAAATATTATCTTTTTAATAAACATTTGACATTTGTAACTCAAAGTATGCTTATTTCTCTAAATATTCTTCTGTTTTCTCATTGAACGGATTTATTGCAGAAACTTAGAAAACAAAAATTGATCATAATCCCACCTCCTAGAAATAAGTACCATTAATGTTTGTGTGCATTTTTTCAGTTTTAGTATGGTTTTGCTTAAAACTCTAAGGCTGCCATTTCTTATTCTAGGCCATACGGGAAGAAATAGATGGACTACAGGAAGAGCTGGATATAGTTGTTAACCTGGGCTCTGAGCTCATCGCCGCATGTGGGGAGCCTGATAAACCCATTGTCAAGAAGAGCATAGATGAGGTATAACTAGCACAGTTTCTGCTCTTATCAGAATGCTATTTTTAAAAATTTTATTAAATAAAGCACGTTTGGTAGAAGTATTTGAAAACTTAGGACAATAAAAGAGTTTTAATGTTCTTGTTGTAGTTAAATTCAGCATGGGATTCTCTAAATAAAGCGTGGAAAGACCGGGTGGAGAGACTTGAGGAGGCGATGCAGGCTGCTGTTCAGTACCAGGACGGACTGCAGGTAAGGGGACCGCAGTGCGTCTGCTGGGAGCGGGACCCTGCTGACTCCTGTCTGCAGATGCACACTCAGCGTCGCCCGGGGCTGCAAAGGGGAGTGCGGTCTCCTCGCCTGCTTCAGTTAGTGTTTGCCCTCAGGAGGTATTTCTGTTACTGGAAGTAGGTATAAACTTATATACCCATTTAAATGTATTTTTATATACACATTCCATGAAATATCCTTTGAAAAGAAGTATTTTAATTTTTTTAAGTTAAGGGAAATACTCCCACACATGTTTTCCCTAATGGCTTAGCACCAGACACTGAGATCGAACTGAATCTGGGCTCTGTTCTGAAGTTGAGTGGGGTAAGATGAAAGGAGTGAACACCATCTAAAAATACCACCAAGTTTAACCAAAGTCAGAAGTAAAGAAATTTGATTCGAAGCCAGTGTTCCCCAGGAACTCAAATAGATTTCTAGTTTATTAGGTCATAATCTGGTTTCTTCTTTTCATATACATAATTCCTTTTAATAGTTGTTTTCCATGTCCCTTCAGGGTTCTCCTTCAGTTCATTAGCCATTTTTAAGGATTTTTTTTTTTTAATATTAAAAGTTATCTTGTCAGTTGAGGCCAACTCTGGGCTGTTTCTTGCCCTACCTTCCTTAACTTTCTTCCTTTCTCTAATGTTAAGGCTGGCAAGAGTTTAGTCTTTTATCCCTCTTACCGTATGGAAAAAGTATTTCCATAACACCAAGTGAATATTATTTTTAAAGCTCAGATGAGAACATCTTTTCCTTTTTATTATGCCACTCCATTTCTATATTTGTAAAAATAAATATCATAAGCCAGGCTTTATGCCAGCTGAAAAGCGTTTTGAACTTTGGAAATAGATGAAAAAATTCACTACAAATAAGACCTTATTAAATATAACTTTTCCCCTCCATACCCTTCCCTTTTTATCCAAAGTGATAAATTATTGGTTAGCTAGCACTGACCAGTAACTAATCAAGCTCCGGTTCTCAGTCTGTGAGGCCACATCATGATTTTCATGTGCTTTGCTAAGTCCTCGACTTGGCCCGCCCTTCCTGGCTAGAGACGTCACTGTCACCACTTACAGCCATGTGACCTCAGGAGCCATTAACATAGGAGTCCGCAGGCTAGATACTGTGATTCAGACAGTGTCATCACCACTGCTGTGGAAGCAAGGCCCGTCCTGGTTTAGTAGCATTGCCTGTGGGAGTGAAGGGCAACCTGACCTATTAAGTGGCTGTGGCCAGCTGTAGCCAGAGGCCGAAAGCTCTAGAAGTCCCAGAGGTTTCAAGAGGGGTTGTAAAGTAAATTTTATTTCCCAGGTTGCTGTTTAAGTTCTTAGGATTTATTAACTATAACTTAAAAGATCAGATATTTTCCATGAATTTTTCCCCCTACTCTATGGTCTGGCAACTTCATTAAAGTGCAAAATAATTTTGTGTATTCAGTACCTGAAAAAATGTGAGTTGAGCCTTTTTAGGATATTTATATTACCCAAAAATAACAAGAAAAATAGGAGATTTTGAAGTTTATGTTGCAATTCACAATAATGGTCTTAATATTAATCATTACATGCTCAGGATTTTAATACTAATCTAAATGATACACAAGGGTTTGGTTGAGCCAAATATTTCCCTCTGTGCCAAACAATAAACTTCTTGATTGCTTGAATAAGCACATGGGTTTGAATCTTTTGCTTTCAATACACAGGGTCCAGCAGAAGTAATGCCTGCATGAATGCTGTTGGTAGGGCACTAATATGGGTGTAACAATTTACAGTTTTAATGTGAACATTTCACCTAAAATGTCATATCGTGTGCTTGAGTGTGATATTGTTATGTTAGAGTTACATGCTTATGATTTTATAATAAAAGATTTTATAAAAAACAAGGGGTGTTATTTGTGCCAGACCCTATATTTATGCAATCTGCTTTTAGAGGAACATAAGAGAACATAGAGAATTTTATTTCCTGTGATTGAATTTATAAAACTTTTTTCAAACGAGCATTTTCTTTAAGTTTGTAATATTCTAACATTCTACTCAAAATAGAATTCCTTTGCAAACTTGGATACAGAATTGGAGGCTCCATCTAATTCATATTGTGGTCAACTGTTTCAGTACACTGCTGCTTTTACCTATTTAGATGAACCTTCTTTATGATTTCTGAAATAGACTCATTGCATAATATCTTTATAGGTTTATGATTGTACTTCTCTATGACATCTAGATAATGAAGCAATTTCAAATGTGCTATTATAGTAACACATGGACTAATGTGTTTTTCAGGCAATATTCGACTGGGTAGATATTGCAGGTGGCAAATTAGCTTCAATGTCTCCAATCGGAACAGATCTTGAAACTGTAAAGCAGCAGATTGAAGAGTTAAAGGTATGGGTAGGGGCTAATGTATCAAAGACAGCATTTTTTTAAGTTTCTGATTCACAGGATTCTTTACACAAATTTATTTATCTTCCATAATTGAAGTACATTTTGATTATGAAACTGGTTTAATGTAGTACCTGCCCCTAATAAGGAGTATGTAAGTGTTCCTTCAAGAATATAAAATATTAGTGGTTTTCTTCTTATTAAATCAGTAGATATTTCTTCTAGAAAAATCGGGAAATACAAAGAAGCAAAAAAGGTGGGTTTTTGGCCACTCAGAATGTTGTATCCTCAGAGACAACCACACTTGAGTTATGGTTTATAGCCTTTCAGACATCCTTATGTAGGGGGCAGGATGAGGTATAGGGAACATGT
Organism: Tonatia bakeri; assembly: GCA_004024845.1. Taxonomy (NCBI): domain Eukaryota; kingdom Metazoa; phylum Chordata; class Mammalia; order Chiroptera; family Phyllostomidae; genus Tonatia; species Tonatia bakeri. Next base: position 54,664 of record PVIA01002813.1, on the reverse strand, counting down.
GTGTATTTTGTACATATGTAGATATACTGTAAGGATTTTTATAACTTCATTGTTTGATATTTTATTATTGTCAGTATACATACAGCAACATTTTTATTTGTTCCATTCAGAAAAATTAATTTAGTTTTACAGGCTAAAGAGCCACACATAGGATAATTATGTTTCTCAAAATGTATCAATGTTTCTTGTTTTCCATCCGCTTTCCTCTTTAATTTTTCCTCTTGGGGTTCTTGATCTCCAGCTGTGAAAATGGCTGGCTTTCTCTTTGCATCCTCTGTGCTGGTCACTTATCAAAGTGGGATCAAATACTTCTTTCCAAATTTTGTGTCCATCCACAGACACATCACACCATTCTCAATGAACTCTACTAGCTTTTTATAGAAAATTATTACCTGGTTTTAAAAATTGTAGCATTTTCATCTCCAAGTGTGGTAACAGAATATTTCATTTAGAAAAAATGTGGGATTTTTAAAAGAATTTTACTGTTATCATCATTACATTGGGATTTTTTTTATCTGTAGTAACACATCATATATTTTATATACATTTACAGCTGTGGAGAACTATATTTTGGATACTTACATATATCTCAGTGGTTTTGTATGGCAGGCGGGTTAGGAAGGCTGTCTCTGAAATTAAGTTGACTGAGATTACATTCCAATTCATCCACTTACTAGCTAAGTGAGCTCAGGAAAGTTACCTACCTGGTCTTCCTTCTGTGTCCTTAGCTTACATTGAGAATAACATTGCTTTCTTTATTGGTTTACTGAGAGTAAGTTGAACATAACAAGTGTTCACTCTACCATAGTTATTATTTTTTAATTATTTTTATATGTTTGAAAAATTGAGGGGCTTCTTAGTCATTAATTACTATTTAATTATTTACTATTACTCATTAAATATTTTATAAAAGGGCAGTTTCCTGTTACAAGCAACTATTTGTTAACCTGTGTGGATTGGCAAAGGCAAGACTGCTAATATGTGTCAGTAAGCACTAGGAGAGAGAATAATGTTATTCTGAGTCAGCAACGGGTGAGTCATAGGGAAAACTAAATATTAATGAACACAGCACAGCACAGAAAATAAAATGTCCAGTGGATATAAGATATGTGTATTTATTTGAGCAAGAATAGTAATTTGAGGTTCTTATGGATCTTTTTATTTTTTCATCTTTTTTATAATTTCAAAATTCATTTATTGAATATTATAATTAGACATTAGAATAAGTTCATCCTTGAAATTTGTTAATTTTTTATTATAAACTGCAAAAAGCGAAATAACAAAATTATAAATAAAAACATCTTTCCATCAGAAACACTGAATAAAGAAAAAAGATTTCCCCTTTTTTAATCTATAACTCTTTTATTAGTGATCTGTGTGTTATGTTTGAATTCCTTTTTACCCCACCTGACCCACAATAATAAATGTGAATTAGAATAAAGATCTAACTCATAGACTTATTTTTGTTTAATGTTACTGATTTATAACACATTTTCCTTGCATATTTCTTTAAAAAAATAGCAATTTAAGTCAGAGGCCTATCAACAACAGATAGAAATGGAAAGACTGAACCATCAAGCAGAACTTTTGCTGAAGAAAGTAACAGAAGAAAGTGACAAGCACACTGTCCAAGACCCATTAATGGAGCTGAAATTGATATGGGACAGTCTGGATGAGAGAATTATCAACCGACAGGTAAACAACACTTTTGTTAAGAATTTAGAAAATTTCAATTTTATGTATTAATGTAAAGTAATTGTTAAAAACTAAAATTAGGTGATTATGTACATAAACTTTTGAAGCCCCCTAAATTCTCTTATTTCAGAACTCTTTCTGCTTCTCATATGCCATGTTTTAACCATAAAGCATTTCAAACTGAGAAGGTACAAGTATATGATGATTGGGCTTCACTGGATATGCTTACAGACTTATACGCTGCATGAAACAATTGATTTGTTGCTCTTATTTTATAAATGTATGTTATTTTTAGTAACAGATTCATACATGATTTTTTCCTCTCTTCTTTTTCGGCAGCATAAGCTGGAGGGTGCCCTGTTAGCCCTGGGGCAGTTCCAGCATGCTCTGGATGAGCTGTTGGCGTGGCTGACACACACCGAGGGCTTGCTGAGTGAACAGAAACCTGTCGGAGGTGACCCTAAGGCCATTGAAATTGAACTTGCCAAGCATCATGTACGTAGCTATTATTTCTTCTCTGTGCATTTCTGGTTTCATCAATTTTTTATGTATCTTCTTCAGGTATTTTTTTTTTCTTTTTTAAATTTTTTCTATTTTTAATTAAAAGAAACTTATTGTTGAATTACAGTTGTCCCCACTTTCCCGCCATTACTGGCCCTTGCCTTCACCACACCCCCCGTTCCCCACTCAGTCCTCCTCCCCACCTGCCCCCCTCTCTGCCCTGTTGTCTTTGTCCATGGGTCCTTTATACAAGCTCCTTTACTTGACCCTTCCCCTTTTTCCCCTATTATCCCACTCCCCCGTCCCCTCTGGTCACTGTCAGTTTCTTCTTTATTTCAGTGTCTCTGGTTCTATTTTGCTCCCTTGTTTGTTTTGTTGATTAGGTTCCACTTATAGGTGAGATCATATGGTATTTGTCTTTCACCTCCTGGCTTATTTCATGTCGCATAATACTCTCCAGTTCTCTCCATGCTTTATGTATTTTTCAAGTTTGTAATTTTAGCACAAGTTTGTGTTTGACATTTATAACTAAAGGTTAAACTTCTTAAAACATTTCTTAAAAGACTATAAAAATATTTTTCTCATTGCTCAAGGCAGAAATTATCAGAAAAAGCAAGGATGGGAAATTCCTAGCTAAATTTTATTAGAGCCGCCTGGCAAACAACACATGCAAGTTTAAATCCCCAATTGTCCCTGTCATCGGGTTAACGTAGCGTGGTTTTGGGAGTTCTTGAGAATACGCTGTTTCATAAGCTCCAGATTCAAATGTTGGTGCACTGCAGGTTGTGTGTGCGTTTCCTCTGTTCACCCATATCTCCATGGGTCTCTCACGGTCTCTCGCTTGGCACGTCTGACATGTTTCTATCCGTAATCTCTCATTATGTTGAGGCTTGCTTTTCTGTCTCCGTCTCTCTTTTCACTGGCTTTTTGTTTTTAGTCCTTTTTGTTATGAATTAGTTTTTTAAAATACTATGTTTAAAAGTTTTTCTATATCCTGAACTTGATTTAAAGCTTATAAATTGAAAATTTTTATCTTGAGATCTAGGCAACACAATTTTATATTGTTGTCTTGTTTGTGACACTGATAATTCTCAGTGGAAAATTCCTGTCTCTTAAATTACTAGGCTTAATGAATAAAAGTTTATGTGCTCAGTAGAGTTTATCCTGACATTCAACAGTCTTTCATAGAACCCTACCATTCGCATTAATAGTGGTATCTATTTGTTAGATCCTAAATCCCAACCTTAAATAAGTTTTATTGGTTATCAAATAGAAAAAGTTTGATTGTTTTACATGTTTAACAGCATTTAGAAGTAAAAGGTGTTTTTTAGCATTCTAAGATTATGATACACAGTTTTTGACTGTTCTTGCTTTAGTTCTCCTTTTTCCATGCCCTTTCCCACAGTAATTTTTTTTCTAATTTAAAATTTTCTCCCTTTTTTAACCTTGTTCTGTCTATATTTATAGTCATTGCCCAACCATATTTGATTAAGCAGTTAGAACTTACGCATCATTAATACTTCTCATTATTTAATGTCTATATTATATCTTCACTAAGAGCAGTAATGACTCGTCAGACTGACTCTGCATGTAAACAAAACATGTTTATTCTCATAGTGAGGGTTTATAGCATTTACATTTCATAACCTAGCAGTTGTCCTAAAAAGTCACATACCTCAGTGACGGGAACTCTGTGGAATATAGTAAAGGTGGGAAAATGAGCCACCATGATCCAGTTACTTTGGTGAGTGATGAGTTGGGGACCTTTCATTTCTGTTTATTTATCTTTGAACAGTTAAAAATGGATCCTTCTTTCATTTCTCCAAGGTCAGCAGTTACAGGACTCAGGATTGCCAGCACAGACGCTGCAGGGAGAGGGGGAGGAAGTGTGGCCTCCTCTCTCTCGCCTCCTTCTCCTGGGCTGTGGCTTATGTAGGACTCGGGCCATTTAGAAGAATGAATTTTATACGATTTTTTTTTATATTTTGACCATGAGAATATTTAAATCTTACCTTTCAAAGGTGATTCCTAGTGTTAACATACCAAAGTGCATGCTTATTATAAAGAAGACTTCTTACTCCGTTGATTTTATAGTCTGAAAATCACTTCCTCCAGGTGCCTCAGAAATGAGCATATCCAGAGAAACAGTGGTTGTGGATGAGTAGTGGCCTCAGTGAAAATCTCCCCTGGTCTGCATTTCCCTCCAGATGCGACATGCCTTACCTAGGACAGGAGACGGTGTTTTTTTTCTTTCCCATTGACAGCCCTCAGTCAACGTGGAGAAGGGTTATCAGCTCTTACATACATTAGAAGAGGGGTTCATCTGGTTTCCAAAGATGAAACTGCAGTCTTCCTCAAAGGAAACTATTTATTACTAAGCTATATTTGTTCTTTAAAATGTAATTCTTATAATTCTTTTCAGTATAAAAATTGATCCCTTCAGCCTTGCAGTTGCTTTCTGTATGTAATCGCTCTTGCCCTATGTTAGTACATTTAAGTGTTATTAACCAGTGCTGGTATTTCCACTGTATAGCAGAATAGAAAGGCATTATTTACTGGAGCCAGTAGTAAGAATTTCGTATGTGTATTTTCTACGAAAAGAACAGCTTGACTTTGGAAAGCTGGGCTTGAGTATCCCTGATACACAGGGAAACTAACCTCTTTCCCTTTAGTATTAGAGCTTCCCAAGATTCCTGTCACCTTAGTTCTAGCACCATTCCAATGAGAGAAGATAAAAGAATATTACATGGCAGTTTGTGCCTTTTACAGTGCTAATTGTAAAACATGGTGCTGTTTTTCTTAGAAAGGTAATAGTTTCATGTTTGAAAGTGAACATAGAGAAACAAATATTTTTAAATTGTTTACTTAAAATGTTAAAATAAAGTTCATTTAAAATGAGCTTGGATCAAATGAACTCTTTTAGAGCCTTTTAATCATAATGCCTAGTTACTTAATGTCCTTAATTGCAAAGCTATTCTAATGGGAAGAACTAGCAGTTGTCTCACATAATCATTTCAGGGGTTGTTGGTAGACAGGAAAGCTGCAAAGGTAAGGGAAAAGAAGTCTCATCTTTAAAAACTTTATTAGCATTAAAATTCTATGTATATGATGCTTTTGTTTCAGAATTTTCCAAAACCAGGAAATCAAACAATAGCTTTAAAAGTGATGTTAAAATGTTATAAACTAGCAGCCATATTGTTATCCTGATATTTTCAGGTGCTCCAAAATGATGTATTAGCACATCAGTCCACAGTGGAAGCTGTTAATAAAGCAGGAAATGATCTAATTGAATCAAGTGCAGGAGAAGAAGCAAGCAGCCTTCAGAACAAACTGGAGGTTTTAAATCAACGCTGGCAAAATGTTTTGGAAAAAACAGAACAAAGGAAGCAGCAGCTGGATGGTGCCTTGCGCCAGGTGAATAAGAGAATACATTCTGAAATTTTCTATAGCCTTCAAGACCAAATTAGCATGGAATTCTTTCATTGGCTTATAGGCCCCTGCTTAATTTTTCTCCCTCAAGGAGAAGAGTAAAAATAAGTGGGATAAAGAATAGAGCTGATGAGAACACAGCTGTCTAGTTCTTAGTGTAATAGTCTTATCTGGTATAGCACTCTCCTGAAGAAGAAATGCAAGGCAAACCTGGGGGCACCTGGCTGTTCTTAAGAATTCATAAAGAGCTTAGCAGTCTGAATTGTTTAAACCTTGTTTTCTGCTTGGAAGTGACTATGTTGATGGCCCAAACTCAAAACTCTCTGTCACTCTAGGCCAAAGGGTTTCATGGCGAAATTGAGGATTTGCAGCAGTGGCTGACTGACACAGAGCGCCATCTGTTAGCATCCAAACCCCTGGGAGGTTTGCCAGAAACGGCCAGGGAGCAGCTCAATGCCCACATGGTAAGTGTATTATGTCCCACAGCGCTCTCCTCAGAGTAAGACACTGATCATTTTGTATGGACCCTGGTGATAAATAAATAGTGGCAGCGGGTTTAAAGGATATACAGTTTCATAGCAGAAATCTCCCTGTGTAGGCGCTAGAATTGCCATTTATTGATTAAAATTTTCAAGTCAGAAACTATTCTTTATTTCAAAGGTTAATGTGTCAGTCAGTATATGAGAAGAGGTTTTGGAAGTCTAGACATTTTTTGAAAGTATACCTTCTATAAAATGATAAACTAGTGTGGGTAGTAATAAACATTGTGTAAATCAAAAACTTTTGCTCTTTGAATGATAAGAAAAATCCCTAAAGCAGTCAGAATTGACCTAAAAATTATTGCTGTAATCATTTTATTTCCACCTTGTTTCATAGGAGGCTGGAAAGTATGTGTTTGCTCTCTTACAACAAAGTTATCTATTTATTTTAATGGTGATAGGGCTACATCTTCAGCTTCACGCCTGTTCCAGATGTGGGCGAGGGGAGGCTTCTGTTCGATTGTCCAGTCTGGAGCCTTCCGCCTGCGGGCAGTTCCCACCCAGACTTGGTGGCACTGTCAGCTCTGAAGGACGAGGAGGAAAACGCGATTAAACTTGAGGCTCTGGCTTTCTTTCACAGATACATGGACTGACAAATTAAATTTAGACTGCTTTTGATTTATTGACATTTCTTATTCATTTCCTATTAATATTCAGCTCTGAAAGTTCTAAGAGAAAACAGTCTGTTTTAAATTTTGAAAACTAATCCTCTAATTTTTACACTTGTGAATTTCCATCAGGAATTCATTTTAATATTCAAATGCTGATAATCAGTATCTTATGAAATAAAAATAGAAGTATTTAGAGATTTGACAAAAGAAATGGGCCACTACACATTAAAGTCTACATATCCTTTAGCACAGGCCTAATGTTGTAAGAGCCTCTTACAAGTATAGTTATTTGGAAACTGTTTCGAGTTTGGTGATTTGGAGAGAAAGTAACCATTTGTCAGTATTGTGAAGAAACACAACCGAATTAATATCTTAGTCACTTCACAATTGCCATGGGCATTTAAAATAAATCTTATTAGTCCTGTATGGAATTTTCTAGAAACCTTTACTGTATATTCATTGTTTTAGAAAATTGTTGTGTTTGTGGTTTTGTTGTTTTTACTGTTGTATTAGGTTGTGTTTTTGTGTGTGCCACTAGTGACCATTTGTTCAATGAAAAAGTAATTGACTAAACAGTGACTCGGGAGCGTTTATCTTTTCCATAAAACCTGACTGACTTCCCATTTCTTTACTTTTCTGGAAGTATCTATGTAGTCATTACAGTGTTCACTAAATATAAGTTTAATGAATTTGTGGACAAACATGCCCCAGGTTAATTTCTAAAAAAACAAGTATTTTTAAAATGTTAATTTAGAAGAAAAGAAAGGAAAGCAAAGAGTTTATCTTTAGGATATTTTACTTTTAGAAAAATGTTAGGTATTAGCTTATGTGGTTCAGGTGGGATGCTTCAAATAAATTTGCTATAACCTGACGTAATTTACCAGATTATAGAAATTCTAAGATTTAAAGAATTTTTTAAAGAGTTTTTGATATTTATAATACATTTTTAGTAATATTCTTTTGATTTGGTTGTGTTAGAATTGAAGGAAACAAGAATACCTAGAATATTACAGTTTCCTGTGATGTAGCTATATTTAAAAGGTTTGCTTTAGGATTAAAAGTTTTCAGTAATTGATATTGTAAATATCTTTAAAAAGGTTTTTTTATGACTTAAGAAATTTTAAAGTTTTGAGGCAATGAAAATGTTCTGGAGTTATAGTAATAGCTGCACATCCTTGTAATATATTAGTAAAACACTGAATTCTACACTTTAATATGAGTGAATTCTTTGAATTATATTTTAGTTTTAAAATTACAAAGTTGAAAATGTTAGACATAGAATATATAATTTTTCAGTGGGAGCAATGATTTGACCCACATTATAATTAAATCAGTGGACTAGAACAAGTCTTAATTTTTTACATGAATGTAACTCTTGTTTCATTGACTTTAAATTCAAACCTGTCAACGCAGTATTTTTTATATTCTCTATAGAAAAGATACACACTGCATTCTAGTTGAAAGCTTTAAAAATGTTATAATTAGAAAAATATTTTCATAGTACTACAGGTTTGTCTTATGTGATTCCAGAGCCTGAACTATCAACTTAAATGTCTTAATACTGGGTCTTTACTTTCTGTGCACTGGATGTCTTCTGAGCCCCAATTTAATTATACCAAAAATATGACAGTCATTGTATTATATAGTGTGAGGAGAGACTTAGGTCCTGCTTTACAGAGGAGGAAATTGAGGCTCAGGGAGGTTAGCTTACCCAAGGTCACAGAGCTGATTGGTTACTGCACAGTGGAGGCTTTCTTGATACAATAACATTTAAAATATTGCTTCACAAACCTTTTCATGATGATAGCAGCATTTCTGAGATTCTTCAGTAGACAGGGTCTGGCCATAGGCTCAGGTGTAGTTTCAGTCCAGTGCAAAGCTTGAATGTGTCAGTGTTATTCTGTACGCTGGATAGAGTTGAATATATGATAAAGGGCTTGGGATTGATGATCTGGAATAAGAACTCTTAGATTTTATTCTCTTAAAAATGATATAATGTGGGGGTATCTCAATTTAGGAAATCTGTGCTGCCTTTGATGTTAAAGAAGAAACATATAGGAGTCTGATGCAGAAGGGTCAACAGATGCTTGCAAGATGCCCCGAATCTGCAGAGACAAATATTGACCAAGACATAAATAATTTGAAAGAAAAGTGGGAATCGGTGGAAACCAAACTCAATGAAAGGAAAGTATGTGCCTTGATTAATATAATTGAATGTTTTAGTTGTTTCATTTCATGAGTCTTACCTTATTTCCAAGTAGCATGCTCAGAGGAACTTTTACTGGTTTGTGTTTGAATTCTCTTTGTATACATTAGGAGGTGTCATGGGGGTCAGTTGAAAACAGTATTCTTTCTTAACATAGAAGGACAGAGTTAAAGTAACCTCTGCAGACTTAGATAACACTATATCATAGTGTTATCACTTACTGCTTATATTTTTAAACTTGTGAGCCACTGGAATTCTGGATTGTTAAATAATTCTGCCTTAAGCATACTTATTAAGCAAAAGGGAGTATAGTATGTAGGGAGAAGGAGAGAGAGAGATCAAGAGAATGAGATAATTGTCTCTATATAATAATCACTTACATAACAAAAATCCATGAGATGGGATTAAAAATATTACTGTTTAATGCTATAAGAAAAATGATTGGATAGGAATAGTAGATTGTATGACCTCACTGACACATCATAAATGTATTTCTTAGTATTGCAGTCCCAAAAATTAATCGTATGACTGCCAAGCTTTCTTTGTACAGATTCTTTTTAGTAATTGGGTTCTGTGGTTAACTGCCCCCAAACCACAATTTGATGTATATTAAAATGTTTTTAGCTTCAGTGAGATTCTTCTTACTATACTTCAAGGGGTTTGGTTTGCGAGTATCTTAGTGAAGACCCATTACACTCATAAACTGTTTAGGCAATGTAGCTTGTGCATAAATAAGGTGTAGATGGGAAGGAAATCTGCCAGAGAGTGGTTAACTGGGTGGATAAAAAAGTCTCAAATATCATCAAATACTAAATAATCTTTCTTCACAGACTAAACTGGAAGAAGCCCTCAACTTGGCAATGGAGTTCCACAATTCTCTCCAAGACTTCATCAACTGGCTCACCCAGGCTGAACAGACCCTAAATGTAGCTTCCCGGCCAAGTCTTATCTTGGACACAGTCTTATTTCAAATTGATGAACACAAGGTATGCCATAACTCAGATGGATAGCCCTCTGATTTCATACCTTTGTTGACAGCAGGCTGTTTTAATGTCAAAAGCATGAATTTGATAGTTTGAAAACTTTCTTTTATCTTTTGAAATAGTTTCTGCTTATGACACCAGAAACATTTTCAAGATAGATTAGTTTCTCATTTGTTTCTAATTTTACTTTTTCTTGTGGAAGGTCTTTGCCAATGAAGTAAATTCTCACCGTGAGCAGATAATAGAGCTGGATAAAACTGGAACCCACCTGAAATATTTTAGCCAGAAACAAGATGTTGTCCTCATTAAGAATTTACTCATCAGTGTACAAAGTCGATGGGAAAAGGTGGTTCAGCGGTTAGTAGAAAGAGGAAGATCTTTGGATGACGCAAGGAAGAGGGCCAAGCAGGTAAACCTTCATGCAAATTCTCCAAACTTGGCAAGGAATCAGTTCTAGCTGTTGAAATACATGTTATGTTAGGAAAGTACTTTTATCACAGACTATCCTAGGTGTAGAAATCCTGGCATGAAGCCAAGGTGTTTGTTTCCTAAGACAGTGGCCTAAATTGGGATGATGACATCACTTTTTGACCTGGCAGCAACTTCAGGCCCTGGGGACTATTCCTGAAAAGCCCCGTTATAGCTTGACTTCAGAGATGGACCATTATCATAAGGCCCCAAAAGAGGCTCAAAATTTTTGTTACTGGGTTTGCTTGTTTTTTTCTTTGTCCTTTCAGCCTCCACTCTCATATTCAGAGTGAGACATCATACTTTATTATATTACTACCTTTTGTTTAGTTCCTAAGCCAAACTTTCTTCAAATGTCAGAGTGGAGAGCCAGACAACTTCCTGGCCAGCTTTCTGAAAGGGCGTGTTCTGTGTCTGAGTCGTTCAGACTCTTCACCTCTCTCTCTCTGGATACTTATTGGCAAGCCTTTACTTCTTTTCTAATATTTTGATACAGCTCCATCCCACTTTTAAATTGTTTGAATCTTTCGGGGCTGCTTTTTAAAAAAAATCTAGAAACACTCACAAGGAACTTGCCTTTTTTCCTTCACTTGTTATTAATATTCTATTCTAGACTAAACACAGAGAAGAAGTAAAATTATGTGTCTCTATTCTCCAGGGAAGACAAAGATGCACCCACCTTGCTTGGCATGTATCTTTGGTTTTTACTAGAAACTAGAAAGTGTCATATTGAGGCTGGATTTTGTGACTCCTTCTGTCCCATTCAGTTGCATTTGTCTATCTGTGGTGCCGGACTCCATTGTTTTGGGGAGCTAGGCTCAGTTGGGTGATAAGAAGTTGTCCTGGGAGTCTAGTGTTTCAGTGTTTAAAGCTATCAGCATAAGCTTTTAAAGTCTTTAGAAATGACAAATTGCACTGTTATAGGATTACAAGCACTATATCCCTTTGTGAGTGGGAGGTATGATATATGCAGTGTTATAAGTGAGTCTCTGGAATGGAACTGGTCTGCAATGATTTCATAAGACAGTACTAATGCTGAGCCCGGCATTTTTCTCTCCAGATTTGTAACAGTGTCATCCACAGTGTAGGCTTTTATGAGTTATGAACATCTAGCTTATCAAAGGCTCTTGGCTGCCAGAAGCCAGTTGCCCACCCTCTTCCCCCTTCTCCATTTAATCAATTTTATCTTCTCAATTGGTTAATTAACTGTAGAAGAATTTTCTGCCAATCTCAATAGAGAAGTATAACATTTTTTGTGTTTGAGTGACTTAAAAATAGTTGTGAAAGTAGGAGCAGCCTTAGTACCTGTGTGTTTATACCATCAAGCTTACCATCTCACTGTTACAGCCAAAGTTATTGGTAGTAAGACTATCTAAGACTGGCTAGCTGTATCTTTATTTGTTTTTATTCTGACATCTCAGTTTTTTACTCAGATGTTGACCATAGTTGTCTGACTTTGACAACGTCTGTCCCTGTTCTGGTCTCCCTGTTTTCATGTTTAAATGGATGAGAGCCTGGGGAGGGACGTGTGGGGAGAGCGGTCCCTGGGGAGAGGGGCCCAGTGGGCCCTTGCAGCTCTGTGACTCCGTGCTGTTACTGTGCCATTTTTGTAAGAAGCGCCTTTCTGTTATTTCATTATTAAAGTGCTTTGACATAAAACACATTTATTTTGATTACTTAAGTTTTTGCTCTCTATCTGTTCACTTAAGTTTATTATAAGAAATAATGTATAACCATTTTCACAATTTGATTTCCAAAAATAGTACCCACTAGTTCTCAATGATACACAGAAAGCAGACTGTGAGTGAAATGAAATATATGTAGCACCAGACTTTTTCAAGATCGTAGATGACAAAGAGAATTATATTTAGTTAGAACTCAAGTGTTGTGCGCACTCTTACATATTTAACCAATATGTGAGGCACGGGCATTAATTCGAGGATTTTGATAGCAGCAATAAAGATGTTAGCTGATCTTCGTATTAAATGGGAATGAAATGACCCCTTTTCGTTCTTGTTGCTTAATAAAGAAAGCTATTGTACACACCTTTTCCTCTCTATCCTGTTTTGTTCCTTTTTTTAACATAAGAATTAAACACCATTGAAGTAAACCCAGATTCATCAAGAGACAGCAGAGTTGGTGTTAATTATTAAGCAAAAGAAAGGGAGTCCTCCCTGGTGCTCCCAAACATTTCTGTCTTTATTAAACTTTATGTGCTTGAGTGAACTATAATGAAGTGAGCAAGGGACAGGACCATAAGAGCCAAGTGTTAACAAGAGAGTTTGTAATCTGCTGATGAAACTACTACTTTTTTCTTCTTCAAGGGAAATGTTGAATTAGTAAATTTCAACATTTCATTAACATTAATTTCTATTTTAAATAAATTGTAGATTTTAAATATGGTCAGTATACCAGAAAATCTTCTGGACACAGTGTGAATTTCTTTACAGTTCCACGAAGCTTGGAGTAAACTTATGGAGTGGCTGGAAGAGTCTGAAAAGTCTTTGGATTCCGAACTGGAAATCGCCAATGATCCGGACAAAATAAAAACACAGCTCACGCAGCATAAGGTGGGTCTACAATTAAGAGAAGCATATTGTGTCTTTATGTACTTCAGGCTCACTTTTAAATTCTTACTTAAATCTTTGATTATGTATTTATTCATCACCTGAGGAAAGAAAGGTTGACCAATGTGAACGACATGAAATTGAAAACCAGTTGCCCTTCACATTGGTGAGGTGGCAGTTGCATCTTTACTCTCCAGGGACCATTCCATTATGATCCAGAGTTAATTGGTAAAACAGAAAATTAAAACTGGAAGTTTTCTACAATCTAAAACATGTAAAGGATTTGTAGGAGTCCAAACGCTGGCAATTCAACTTTTAACAATTGTCTTATCTTGTACTTTCTTTCATAGGCCATGCAGAAGATAATTCTATAGTAAAAAGTAGTGTACATTTTTCCATATGGGTTCTTTTTAACAGTGCATTGGGGAAAATTGTTTTTTTCTACCTAAGTTAGCATTTTATTGTGTATATGTGGGTATATGAAATTCCATCCTTACCCTCAACCATAGTGCTCCCTTGTATAGATTAGAAGATATAGAAACATCACATTTTATATTCTCTACCTTTTCTATTCCTAGTACATGGCATTCAAAGAGCATTTCTCTATCCTCCTCCAATCTGTTGTATTTGGGTCTCTCTGTAATTCTGTTTGACCGTCAGCACTCAGAGGGAGGGTGTGGGCAGAAGGACAGTGGTTCCTGCCAACAGTTTGACAGCTTTAGTCACCTACAAATAACTCATTGCTTGAAAGGTGGTAATTTATAAAAGGATGGAAAAAATCTGGGGCAGTGTAAGGTCATCATCAGAAAATTCTGGCCACCATCTTCAGTTAGGTTGGTTGCTTTCACTGGTGAAGCTAAGTAACCTCAGAGGGTCATGATCCTAAGGTGATGGAAGCAAACATACTGAGCATCTGTTTTTGTCTGGATGAGAGCTTATGAGTGGCTCTTTCTGCTGGCACCCCGTGTCCCTGAGCTGCCATATCTAACATTGGCAGAAGAGTGACAGTGAGCAGCACTTTCCTTCCTTCCCCTCTGATGGAAAAATGAGAGCCTCCTTCTCAATGTAGAGTGCCTTATGTGAACTTGATTGTAGATGGTGTGTCATGTAGTCTTATGAAAGTATACTGGATATTTAAATTTGAAAATTCTAGTAATAAGGATATGCAAGGAACCCTGTCAGATTCTCTATTTTCCCTAGTGCAACTTAGTGCCATAGTTACTGTTTCTGAGATAAAGATACATGGTACATTCAGCCAATTTATAAAGTATATTTTATTTCTTATGCTATTACAGTTGTCCTAATATTTTCCCCTTTGCCTGCCTCTGCCAGGTACCCCCCTTTCCTCCAGTTCTTGTCCATGGGTTGTGCATATAAGTTCTTTGGCTTCTCCATTTCCTATACTTTTCTTTACATCTCCCTGTCTATTTTGTGCCTACCATGTATGCTTCTTATTCCCTGCACCCTTTTCTCCCCCTCCCCACTGATAACCCTCCATGTGATCTCCATTCTGTAATTCTGTCCCTGTTCTAGTTGTTTGCGTAGTTCGTTTTGTTTTTGTATTTTAGGTTCAGTTATTGAGAGTTGTTTGTTGTCATTTTACTGTTCATAGTTTGATCTTCTTCTTTTTCTTAGATAAGTCCCTTTAACATTTCATATAATAAGGGCTTGGTGATGATGAACACCATTCAGCCAATTTTAAAAGAAGTCCTTTGTGTTCATTATTTGGGTACTTTTTGTCTTTAAAAAGTATTAACTTACCTTGTATTCGGCTATAACATTTATTAAGTATATGCAATGTGAAGAAAATCTGTCAATACCATGATTATAAAACTAACATCCTGTTTAGAATAACATGAAAAAAATTATGTCTACAGAAAACAAACTGCAAAAATAGTGTGATATTATAATGGTGTTCATTGCTAAAAAATTCCCAGATGTAGTTGCCTTGTGTTAGAAGACAAAATAAATATCTTAGTCATTATAAGACATTTAAATTGTCTCACTTTTAAAGGCAATAAAAGCTTATTAGGTAATTGTAACTGAGGTTATTTTGGAATATTATATATTTGCATAGCATTTTACTCTCTGAGTGATTCTAACTAATGTCCTTCCAGGACTGAGAATCACTGTATGTGTTCCCATTTTTGTTCTTGAGCTTATAGGCTGCCTATTAAGTTGACCTTGCTTTTCTCCCTGTCCCTAGGGTTATATTGTATGTGCAATAGCAGTTGTGTCATTCTTCCTATTACATAGTTATAAACACACATAGAATATAACCTGATAGTGAGGAGCCTACAAAGACAATATCCCTGCTCCAGAGAGCGAAATAACTGAGTTGTGTAGAAATAATAGAATGTACCCCCCCCCCCACATATACGCACACAAATGTGAAGATTAACAATGGAAGGAGTAGCACAGCATAGATTTCATGTTAGCAATGTAGCGTTTAGGTACTTAGAAGAGTGATCTGTGGATCTTTCAGACTCTGGTAGATCATCACAGAGGTGGAGAGGAGGGTGCAGGCCTCCCAAGTGGTGTGAATAGGATGACCAGGAGGTCCAAACATAGAGGTCTGTAGATGTGGTTCTTATTTGTCCCTCATCCTAGTTCACAGATGAAATTATATGTAACATTATTGTGACTATCAAAAATGTGTGGCGATAAATCTGTTTGACCAAAAAAAAAAAACAGTAAAATTTTACATTATTTAGTCACTCTGTGTCCTTACTGGACCTCTGAACCTCATAGAATGTCAATTTTTCCTTAAACCATGGGATTTTCAGTAGTTTATTAGCAATTCCATCTTATCATAACTGTTTGTGGTTTATAGCTACGGAACATACAGAATTTTTTGTTTTGAAATTATTTTCTTGACCATAGCAGGTGTTCTTAAAGACACCTGGCTTCTAAGAAAAGTGAAGCCTTCAATTTGAAAATGTAAAGATCCTTTTCTACCCTGATGTGTTCCTGTGTGGAGTCCAGCATTACCCTGTGTGTGACTTGATTGTTTGCTGATGTCTTCTCGTTAGGTCCCATCCGTTAGAGATGCCTCTTTGAATGTCTGTTACCGATTTGTTTGTTAGTCCCAAGTACACATGCACACCGTTGTCGTCTTGTATGTATAGGAGTTTCAGAAATCACTCGGAGCCAAGCATTCTGTCTACGACACCACCAACAGAACTGGACGTTCTCTGAAGGAGAAAACCTCCCTGGCCGACGACAACCTGAAACTGGATGACATGCTGAGTGAACTGAGAGACAAATGGGATACTATCTGTGGAAAATCTGTGGAGAGGTAAAATGTTCTGCAAGGCAGTTGGGTTACTTTGTTGGACCTCTTTCAGATACACAAGTGCCATGCATTTTAGGAAGCTTAAGTATGTCCTTTGCCTGGGGAACTTCTGCTGGTCCTTAGTTACCCCCCTTATACAGTTCCTGCACCAAGAAGGCTTTGCTGTTCATTATCATTTGTTTTTAACTACTCAGTTCACTCAAAAGTGAGAATATTCTGCAAACTTCTGTCATTTCACACTTGCTACAGCAGTTAATCTTCTGACTGGTCTCCCTGGGTCTGCTATTGTCCTTAGTCTGGTTTCTACATAACTACTAGGGTGGTCTTTTTAAAGTGGAAATGAAGCTTGCCATTCATTCCCCTGCTTCATACCCTTTGGGGACTCAGTATTTGTGTGAACTAAAATATAGGCGCTTTCTCTGCAAGGTCTGCTGATCTGACCCCTGTGGTCCCGTCCAACTTCCGTCTGCCCATTTCTATCCCCATTTTTCTCATTACACTTCAACTGTGAAAGCCCAAAACTTATTTCAATTTTTTTAAGTATTTAAGAAGGAACAGTAGTATGAAAGAATTCAAATATCTTTAAAATGTTTTCAAAGTTTTTATTGATCCTTAGTCTAATGACTTTTGTCAGTATCAAGGGTAAATAGAATATTATATTCCACTCTAGGGAACTTCACAGTAAGTTTGTATATGTACGTTTTAATTTGAAAAATCTCCAATTTCAAAAGGCCATGCTTTTTGCAGTGTCACACAGTCAGATAAATCATTTCTTTTATATGACATTCTGGAAAAGACCAAAGATCATTGAGGGCAGACAGATCTGTAAAGGCCGGCCTGAGAGTTGGGGGTGGGCTATGCTTGTAAAGAGACAGCCCCGGGGGAGATTTTTCAGGATGATGGAACTGTCCTGTACCTTGACTATGATGATAGTTATGTGTATTAAAATTCACATAACAGTATACCCCCAAACCTCAGTTTTTACTGTATGATAATTTAAAACAAAATTATAAAACTTTTGAGTTAAAAAAGCATATTTCTATGAAGAAACAAAAGGGTCTGTGATTTCCAGGGGTAATGATGAGAGAACTTTCCTGGAACAGATGCCATGTATCTAAGGAATAAGAGAGAAAATTTGAGAATGGTGTTGTTATTTTCTCAAGAAAGTGCAAAAACAGCAGCGAATACCAACGTATTGTTTTTACCTCTCCAGTACGGCTCAAACCTCATAGATGAATTTTAGCTGTTGGCTGTGGAGGCTGGCTCTGTGGTTGCTCAGAGTGATTTTTCCTCCTTTCCCCCCTCCCCCGCAGACAAAACAAATTGGAGGAAGCTCTGCTGTTTTCCGGACAATTCACAGATGCCCTGCAGGCCCTCATTGATTGGTTATATAGAGTTGAGCCCCAGCTGGCGGAAGACCAGCCTGTCCATGGAGACATTGATTTAGTGATGAATCTGATCGATAACCACAAGGTATTGTTTACCTGGGACATTTTATTCATCTCATGTGTTTATTCTGAGTATAGAAGAAACTGTCACCACTTAGCCTTTTAAAATCTTAGAGACTGTAGCTCATACTACGTAAGTCTTTAATATTGAAATGCATGTACATTTGAGCAGAAGCAGGGAGCCAAGTTTAAAAACAATGTAGGAAAATTATTTTAGTATCAAAGAAATACTTTTGTGTTTAATTTTCCAGATTCAAGAGCTTTTAGAACTTGGAAAACAATTTTATTCTGTGGTACTTTAAAACATGTTTCAATAATGTTTTACTACCTTTTTTTTATTCATTTAAATAATTATGTAATATAATTTAAAATCATTCACTCAGTGACCTGGAACTCGGTCACTGTGTAAATGCACAGATTTGTGACATGATCTATGGGGGTCAGGGTCAGCTGCTTTTCTCTTTTTTTTTTTTAACTGTTTTAACCTTGCCCCTTGAACTACAGTGATTTATGAGACAACAGCATATGCTGGGAGGGATTCGATTATTACTTCAAGAAAATTGGTTTCCTTGCAGTCTCCTGATATGTATGTTAAACCGTTGGGCCAATCAAAGGTCGTATTTGAGAACTCCAGCTGTCATGGAGTGTGCAATCCTCAGTTGTGATCGAATGCTGTGTTACGACTGAGCCCTAAAAGCAGCGTGAGGCACAGCACTACATAGAATGGTTTTTATCAGCCAACTTTATATAGAGGTATCTTACAGCACTGTACTTGAGTTCATGCTGTGTTTCCCCTCTGTCATTTTTGAGTTCAGAAAATCTATTTTATTAAAAAATATTTTCTTTATAGTTCCCTGGTTATGCTATTTTGATCTTGTTCTTTTTTACATCATTGGTCCTTTTGCATATTGAGTTCCCCTTTTCTTGTTCTATTATCTCCTTATATCAGTAAAGGAGTTGGTTATTTTGAATGTTAGAAGATAAAAGAATAGATAATGAACATTGATCAGGTGTGCAAAAATTAGAAATTTTTAAAATTATGTTGCTTTGCCTATATTAAAACAAATATTTTGTGCATGATTAATATAAACTTTTCCATTCCCTGGCTTTCATTCAATGAGTAATGAATAGTGTAATGTTCCTTTTTACATAAATACCATTTTTGTAAGCTCACTGTCTAAATATTTACTCCCCTAGGCACTTGCCAGGTTTTTTATATATTAAAGGTCATCAAGAATGAATTAATCATTCAGCATTAGTAATACAATTGGAAGACTCAAGAATAAGTTTAAGTATACAAAGTACATTGGAAAGTCTGCTCAGAAATATTGGACTAGTCTTCTCACAAACAGAATGTTTAGATTCTTCACCGTCTGTGCATGTGTGTGCACGCACACATGTGTGCGTGTGTGTCTGTCTGCAGGCACATCTCGTTTGAAAGTAATGGGGTGAAATCAGCAAAGAATCCATCATGCTATGTTTGCATTGGTTCTGATGGGCTGTCTTTTATATAAATGATCTGAGTATCAAAGGAGAAAGCCACAGATATAGCCACGGTTATAAAATGTGCTTGGTAATATTCATTTGTGACTTTTTTAGAAAAATAAGACAATTCTATTCTATACATAAAGTGAGTTATTTGAAAGACCTGGTTTCATACACAGGCTCTTGGATCAGAAGTTAAAGAATCCTGGAGTCATTTCTTGGATTGAGACTGTGGCCAAAAGAAGCCAATTTAATTCCTGGCACATCAGATTTCACCTGAATTAAATGGGAGGGAAACAGAAAAAGCTTTTCCTCCAAGGTGAAAGGATTGAAGCTTCTAAAAGTTGACATTATGGGTTATTAGTACTCAGGATACTATACCAATCTCCTTGAACTTTCCTGCCGTTATACCTAAGGGTCCCCGTGAAGTACCCCAAGATTGCTTAATTATTTGTTAGTCTCTTAGATCTGTTTACTAATTAAGAGGAGTTTGGTAGCCAACACACAGATGGAACTCAGTAATGATTTGAGAGGAACTGAGCCACCATTTTAAAGAATCAGAGAAAAAGAGGAATTTGTTGCATTATTTTGTGAAATTGAAATAATGAAGGGTGGCCACTATTATTTAAGACCAGTGAGTCATTTAAAAAATAAGGTTGTTCACTGGGGAAACTGTTACAAGATTGAACCAATTTATACAAGACTGTCCCTTTTTTTAAAGAACTTTAAATTTTATTTTTCAATTAAAGTTTACATTCAATGTTATTTTGTATTAGTTTCAGGTGTACAGCATAGTGGTTAGACAATCATATACTTTACAGAGTGTCCCCCCTCACATTTCCAGTACCCACCCAACACATATATAGCTATTACAGTGTCGTTGGCAGTGTTCCCAATGCTGTATGCACATTCTGTGTGACTGCTTTGTGACTGCTGGTCTGCACTTCTCAATGCCTTCACCTTTTTCACCCAGCCCCTAACCCCCCTCCCTTTGGCAACCACCAATCTGCGAGCTCTGAGTCTAAGACACAGACTGCTCTTAGCAGTGCTCTGAAGGCGGCAGTGTGTCGTGTCTTCCGAAGGCTGTGTGAAAAGTCTGGGTCCTTCAACTACAGGACTCGGAGATTTGTACATGATGTTATCTCCACGTATATATTTCCAACTATGTTTTACTGTTTCAGTTTTGTAATTGAAAATTAATTTCTATAAAAATATGGTTCTCTTAGGCCTTCCAAAAGGAATTGGGAAAGAGAACCAGCAGCGTGCAGGCCCTCAAGCGCTCGGCCCGGGAGCTCATAGAAGGCAGCCGAGACGACTCCTCCTGGGTCAAGGTCCAGATGCAGGAGTTAAGCACACGCTGGGAGACCGTGTGCGCGCTTTCGATATCAAAGCAAACACGATTAGAAGCAGCTCTGCGCCAGGTAATCGTCATGTAAATTATAGCAGGGTGTAGTGAGAGGGCATGAAGCCTCGTAGGAACTGCTTTTGTGAAGAACCATGAACCTCCTTATTTCCCAACCAAGACAGCCATGGAGAAGGAAGTTCTGATACCATTATTGCCTTGGTCCTTCCCTCCAACCCCTCCCCCCAAGACCTTAATTTACTACTAAGGGGGGTTTTCTAATCTTCACCTAGATGTGCTGCTTGAGTAATTTTTCAGCTTGAATATATAAATGGGCTGCCATTCATCTAAAATCAGATTGTTAAAATGGTGAGTTATTCTTCATAATATAGGCCTTTTAATATATTAGATGTTTTCTTACATTTGTAAAAGGCAGCACTGTATAGCTTTATCTTTTTAATGGGGATAATTCATAGAATCAGTTTAAATGTAAAACTTTTATTCTTATTGAGAGGAAGAATCCACTATACTAACAAGCATATTTGGGGCTCTGTGTGGGGTGCGTGTGTGTGTAAACCTTTAGGCGGAGGAGTTTCACTCGGTGGTGCATGCCCTCTTGGAGTGGCTGGCTGAGGCCGAGCAAACCCTGCGTTTCCACGGAGTTCTCCCGGACGATGAGGATGCTCTTCGGACACTCATTGATCAGCATAAAGTGAGTTACGTGAATGCTAAGTAAAACCAAGTGAGAAAATCAAACAAAGTAAAGAAAATAGTCTTGTGACTGCAAATATCGACTGCTTGAATATTTTCCTTCTTGAGAACTAGTTAAAGATCTGGTGTATTTGAGAATTTACCTGTGTTCTCATTGCTTGCATAGGTGTGTCCCTGTGCACCTTTACACAGGTATATGTAGCTAGATTTCTATGTTTTCTTCATAAAGAAAATGGTGGTTCTTCAGGTTGAGGAGCATGTATGTAAAGGACCCATGGATGAGGACAGTGTGAGGGAGGATTGAATGTGGGGGTGAGCAGTGCAGGGGAGAGCAAGGGGGACAAATGGGGACAACTGCAATTGAACAACAATACGAACTTTAAAACATAAAGAAAATCCAAACTAGGAAAAAAAAGAAGATGTTTATTCTAAAATTAGTCACTTGGTTTCCTATCTTTAGGAAGCTCATTGATTTTTCTAGGGGTTATTTGGCTTCTGAACAAAATTGGTCAATTTTGTTGCACTTTTATGTGCATTTCAAAGATACAACTTCCTTAATAAGTAGTTTGGCATTGTCATACCATTAGAATTATAAATTAATAACTTTGACTCTTAAGCAAGTAATTTAATAATTGGTCTGCAAATTTTATTTTTTAATAAGCCTTTGCCAATTCTGTTTTTAATCAAGAGCCACCTTAAATTATTTTGAGCAGTAACTCCAGTATAACTTATAAGTAGATAAGTGAATTATATAAGTAGGCATACTATTAAGTAAATAAAAATCTGGCCATTGAGTTTCAGATCAAGGTGTTTCTTGTATAATGCATTGAAATAGCAAAACCCTGAAGACAGTGGTTCAGGTAGATCTCAGCCAATGCTTTTTAAAGCTTTGACTCTAAGTAGCAGGATCTTGCAATGCTAACACTCGGTGTAGTGTTGCTGTCAGGGTTCCTGTTAACTTTAAAGCATCCGTTTGACCCCTGAGTAACCTCATCTTTCGAGGTCAAGTTAGAAACACATCAGTAATTCCAGCATAGCATGGATTACATCATCTACGGAGTCTTCTTACTTTAATTACAGTGATCTCTCAATGATGGTTTGTGTGACCCATGGCAATGAAGCACTGCCTTGTCACTAAGGAGAGTGATGTGATCTGGCATGACATTATCTGGAGGAATGAAATGCTTCCTACACCATGTAAAGTTGAGGCTAGAATGTAAAAGTAGGAAGCTTACATCAAATTTATTGTAAATATTTTATTCAGCCCAGTATTTTGAAAAGTCAGGTTATACAGGGTCTGGCGGAAGTAGCACCTGCTTGAGTGTGGTTGGTAGAGTAATAATATGGATGTAATAATTTGTAGTTTTAATTTGAACATTTCACCTAAAATGTCATATGGTGTGCTTGAGTGTGACATTGTAATGTTAAAGAATTACGTGCTTATGACTTTGTAAAAAGACTTTGTCATAAAAAAGGGGTGTTATTTGTGCCAAGCCCTGTATTATATTACTATAGGCTGACTGGTACCCTGACCTGCTCAGGCCTGGATCTCAGAGGAGCCCCTCCCAGCCCAGGGTTCAGATCTATCCCTCCACAGAAATTACCACCTGCACAGCAGGACTAGAAAACCCCCAGAATTAACAGGAGGCAGGTATCCAGCGCAGTGATAATGGCTTTTATAAAAATAGTAGGTCCTCCAGTAATGTCATTTTGTTACAATATTGATAAAATGCTATAGGAACTTAACTTTTGTTTGTATCAATTAGTATATGATAAAATCAGTTTCATTGTGTCATTTCACTTAAAGTTGCAGAATCTATTGACAGTGTTAAGTGAAGACTTACTGTAATTACCTTAAAAAATTTTTAAATAGCATAAGCTATTTCAATAGCATGTAATTTTGTAAAGAGCTTCTTAGCAATGATATTTCACAGTAACATTATTCATTCTTTTTCAATTCCTCTGCCTCCTTTCACACATTCACCAGTAGGGAAAAAAACAACAACAGAGTATCAGCCCAGGGAGTGGAGACTGCTCAGCATATTTCACTCTCTAAAAACGGCATGTGTTCCCATGTGAGCACAAACTACTAAAGTAGCACTCAGGCGACAGTGGAAGAGCAGAGAACACAGCAGGGAGTTGACAGCTGGTCTCCCGTGTACAGCAGCACCAGGCTCTTCCAGGTGTAGAAGTGATTGAAAGAACATGGTCAGATCAGCTGTCCTGGAAAAGCACAGCTGGTGTTGACCTTCCTAGTAAAGTTTGTTTCTCTTTCATTTAAGGGGACATATATTGGGGGATATTATAATAGTTTTAGAAGTGGGTCATGATATTTTAAAAAGTAGGTCACATTAGTGGCATATATTATTAATTGAACCTTGACTCCACAGCAGTAAAAACATGTAAATAAAAGGCCAAAAAGCATTTATTCAATCACAAAGACACAAAATGGAATAAGGCACAGTATTTTGATCATGTGAACCTTAAACTCTAGTAGATAAATATGTAAATAAACTATGGTAGCATAGCAGACCTCAGGTAGGAGGCACAAGACAGAGCTGCTTCATGGAGGTTCACAGGGTCACTAGACTCTGCAGTCAATGTGTAGTTTCAGATGATCGCCCCTGGTCAGAGAGCGTGAGTGCCCGCTGTGTTTGCAGCCTCTGGAACCCCCTGACACTGTGATCTAGGTAGGAATCCTTTTTTAAAGATTTTATTTATTTATTTTTAGAGATAGGGGAAGAGAAGGAGAAAGAGGGAAAGTAACACCAATGTAGGTTGCCTCTCACACGCCCCCAACTGAGGACCTGGCCTGCAACCCAGGCATGTCCCCTGACTGGGAATTGAACTGGCAACCTTTGGTTTGTGGCCCTTACTCAATCCACTGAGCTACACCAGCCAGGGGTCAAGGAATCCCTCTTAGTGTGGGAGTCTAGATAGACTGGGGTGTCTGTGGATGCTTGAAATTCAGTGTGTGGTTTTGGAAGCACATGAGCTATTTTGAGGTAAAGGTCCTCATTTTTTAATGATGCTTGCAGAGTTCTATGATTCATGTATCTGTGGATACAGTTCTGGACGTTTTGAGGCTTATCCATCCCGCTGGAGCAGAGAGTAGCTCTTACTGGCCTTGTAATGAGAGGGGCAGCTCTCACACAGCTGGCCTGCTGTCTTGGCCCACTCCCTCAAGCCTCCGCCTGCCTCCTTCCTAGCTGGACATTTGTGCCGTTTCTCCACACCCTCAGCCTTCTAGAACGTCTTGCCCAGCTCTTTCTTCCTTGTTTCGGAACATACTCCTGTCTTTCCTGACACAGTGCATGCTATTTTAAATAC
Source organism: Tonatia bakeri (assembly GCA_004024845.1). NCBI lineage: Eukaryota > Metazoa > Chordata > Mammalia > Chiroptera > Phyllostomidae > Tonatia > Tonatia bakeri. The sequence goes on along the minus strand of PVIA01002813.1, from coordinate 30,054 downwards.
TAACTTCCTTGTTTTGTTAGATTATTTTGTTTCAATCAATATTATTTCTTTGTTTGATAATACTGTCTCTCCCAATCCTACTCTCCATTAGTAATATAATGATAAAAATTAGGAGACAATATTTCTTGTCTAATATATTTTGTAAAGCATGGGATGCTCTCCTATAATTTTTAAAAAATAGATACTAGAAAGTACAGGGTCCAGCAGAAGTCACACCTGCTTGAGTGTGGTTGGTAGGGTAATATTATGGGTGTAGTAATTTATAGTTTTAATTTGACCATTTCACCTAAAATGCTATGTGGTGTGCTTGAGTGTGATATTGTTATGTTACAGAATTACATGCTTATAGAAGCATGTAATTGTAATAGAAGATTTGGTAATGAAAAGGGACATTGTTTGTGATGGACCCTGTATTTATTTCCTATTTTTGTGCCTTCTCCTCCTGTAACTCCCAAATTTGTGGATTATTTCCAGCTGTGAATAAACCAGTTGAAGTTCTTGTTTATTTGTTTAGCTCTGACAGTCAAACGAATGTCACTGGAGTTTTGTTTTCAGCCAGTGCCAACTGCTAATTGAACTCTTTGTTTCTGCTGTAGGAATTCATGAAGAAACTGGAAGAAAAACGAGCTGCACTCAATAAAGCGACCAGCATGGGGGATGCCGTTCTGGCCATCTGCCACCCCGACTCCATCACCACCATCAAGCACTGGATAACGATCATCCGGGCCAGGTTCGAGGAGGTCAGTGTGGCTCGGGTCACCTTCACAGCTGCGGTAGCTTGGACAGTCAGGGGGTATGAGAACTTTGGCAATTAAGGAGCATTTATGGCCATGGCAACATGAGGGCTCTGCAGAGAGAAGTGTTCTTTAACATGCCCTCCTGTATGTGGCATCTGTCTCGGAAGTCCGTCCTTCCTTTGCTCCCTTCTTCCCTCCTTCTTTCCCTCCCTCCTTTCCTCCCTGCCTCCTTTCCTCCCTGCCTCTTTTCCTTCCTTCCTTCCTTCCTTCCTTCCTTCCTTCCTTCCTTCCTTCCTTCCTTCCTTCCTTCCTTCCTTCCTTCCTTCCTTCCAGATTCTTTTGATCCTCACCTGAGAACATGCTTATTCATTTTTAGAGAGAGGGGAAGGGGGGAATAAAAATCTATATGAGAGATAAACATCAATCGGCCACCTTTCAACCTAGGTATGTACCTTGACTGGGAATCAAACCTGAAGCCTTCCAGTTTACAGGATGACATTCCAACCAACTGAGCCACACCAGTCAGGGCAGTCCACTTTTCTTTAAACACTGAAAGGAATTTTGCAGCCATGTCCCTGAAACATGAAAAGGCAAATACTTGCTTCACTAGATAACTTTCTGCCTCCCTTCCGTATTGTGCCTGTTGAATAATCCGGCAGTTGAATAGTATTTCACAGAAGTATAATAAATGTTTGTAGAATGAATTGTGTACAATAATTGAATTAATTCTGTATTTAAGATCTTAGCTACTTTCATTTCTACTCTGCTCTACGTGGAGTGAGCACACTTGATCCTTCAGGGAATGCATATTTGAATGTGTGTTAGAAAGCGAAAGGAAGCCTGGACGACCGACGTCCACCTGTGAACTTCCGAAGGTGATGACTGTCGTCAAGGGCTCCCACGTCCTCTGCCAGCTGGGTCTCGGCACCACTGAGGGGATCTAGAAAGGCTTCTAGCCCAAGTTCCTAGTTTACATGTAAATTTTGTGTATTTTATATCAGTTAAATTACTCACGAAAGTGGAAGAAATTCAGAGAAATTTCTGTTTCTCAAACAGGTGCTGGCCTGGGCAAAGCAACATCAGCAGAGGTTAGCAAGTGCTCTGGCTGGGCTCATTGCTAAGCAGGAGTTGTTGGAAGCTTTGCTGACGTGGCTGCAGTGGGCTGAAACGACACTCAGCGAGAAGGACAAAGAAGCCATCCCCCAGGAAATTGAAGAGGTGAAAGCCCTCATTGCAGAGCACCAGGTAAGACAAACGTCATTCCGAACCCTGGTCTTCTCAGATAGTTTCTTTCTTGCACTGCTCTAGTGCTCAAGAGATTGCTTTGTGCTTGTTACCTCCCCTGCCTCACATGCACTCCTCAACCCCTTCCAGCCGGTTTCCAGTCTCCTGTATATCCTGCCTGTTTCAAACTCCGCGAAGATGGGCGTTACTCTCACTCTCATTTGTTTGCTTGTTTAATTTACATTTACAAAGGGTAACCTTGTATCGGCCTGGTTGGTTAAACAGTTAACATTGCTATTATATTTTAATATAAAGAGAAGTATCCATGTCTGCGGTGGCCCTGCACGGTCTCAGGTCATGCTCTCTGTGATCAGAGGTGTTAAAGTGAGTTTTCTAGTGTGAAAAATACTCCGGAAATGTGTCACTTTGCACTTTCACCTGCCTCCTCCTTTCCTCATTGCTTTTTACTGCAGTATCTACCTTTGCCAAATATCCAGATACAGCAGTACTTATAATAGTAGTGATACATATATATATATATATATATATATATACACATATATAAAATCAACAGTATAGTTAATAATAATAAGCCCAAGGAGATGAGATAAGAAATGTCCAGCTAATTGAACCTTTTAAATATAAACTTTAACCTGAACAAGTTTTACCCTCCTTGGCAAAACACATTCATTGACAAAAATATTTATATCCACATTTAATGTGGACGCTTCTTGTCACTGTATGTCCAAGCCATCTTAAATATTTTCCATATGTAGGTGAAATGTGTCACAAAAAGGTCCCAGGGACCACCCCAGTTAACTGGTTTCTTTGCAGACAAATGCTGACTCTGAGACCCTTAGGAAGAGGCCGGCCGGACCCTGGGCCCTGGCTGGTGCACACAGGTGGTGTTGCTCACCCAGTGGCCCCAGGTGTGGTGCTCAAATGAAAACCAATTACCTTTGAGCTGCTATAATTACTTACCAGCTATCGCCTTTTGACTTCTTTAGAAATTAGTAAATGCTATGTTATGATGGTTTTGATTTATATCAAAACCCTTAAAATAAAGCTTGATAATTGGTTTTTCAGAAACAATAGCATGGTCTTTTTCTCTTTTTGTTTTTAGTTCATTTCTGCAGATGACTTTCTCTGATATCCTTGTGTTTAAGTGATATAATTTCTCTCATTTCAGACCTTCATGGAAGAAATGACCAGAAAACAACCTGATGTGGATAAAGTTACCAAGACCTACAAGAGGAGAACAGCAGACCCCTCCTCGCTGCAGTCCCACATTCCCGTCTTGGATAAGGGGCGAGCAGGCAGTAAGCAGGAGCCAGTTTCTTTAAAATGAAGATGGTTAAGCAAGGAAGTTGTTTTTATTTTATTTTGATTTATTGTTTGAAATTTTGGAGCAGTTGGTGATTGTATCTGAGTTATCTATCATAGAAAGTTTTCTTGAAAGAACACATGGACATACGTTTTATAGCAACTTATTTCAAAATTAAGAAAAACATATGTTCAGGTCACGATATGTAAGTGTATTGGCTTAAAGTGTATCTTCTGGATGAGCGAGAAGAAGTTGAAAAATATGCATCAAGAACAGAAGTCATCAACCCCTTTGAATTATCTCATTTTGCATCTAGTATCTAAAGAACCATAGTGTAGAATGTAATGGAAATGGCTGTGACCTGGGTAAAGATGTGACCTAACTGTTTAGTAGTGACCAGCAGTCTGAAGATTTTTTGCATGTCCACATGACTTTAGTCTACCTTGACCCAATGAAGTGACATTAAAAAAGTAATAGCCAGCTTGGAGATGATTTAAAAGAAGCACAATTTATAGCATACACTTTGTATATTTCTGAATGGTGCCGTAATTTTAAAAATGGTTTCCAATCTATTGTAGTTACTGTATTTCACAAGGAGGCAAGGTAACAAACTCTGGTTCAGAGCTCTGGAGACAGACTCCTTGGCTGTCCTCACCACTCACCAACTGGAAAATGGAACCTTGGACAAGCTGCTCAGATTCTTCCTCTCTCTCCCTCTCTCCCTCTCCTTCCCTCCCTCCCCACTTTCTCTGTGAGCCTCAGTTTTCTGTAAAGGGGGAAAATTATAATCTCACTGGACTTTGGTGAGGATTAAATAAGCTAATACTCATGAAGCACTTAGCATACTTTCTGGCATATAGTTAAATGCTCAGTAAATACTAGCTGGTGATGTTCTGATATGCATAGAGCCCTCTGTGAGTCAGGAATTCCAGGCAAGCCCCAGCTGGACAGCAACTTCCCATGTGACCTTAGGCCAGGAGTTCCTCTAGGCCACATTTAACTGTTAGTTAAGTGAGAAAAATGTGTTGAGATCATTGTTCTGTGAAGTTGTAGAAACTTGTGAAAAACAGCCAGAAAGAGGGAGAGGCATCAATAAGGCTGTCAGTTGTGGCATGAGACTATGTGGAAGTGTGTGTGGGGTCCTAGCTTTTGTCCAGGTCCATGTTCCACATTTGATTGGCATTGTCAGATATCTTACTCGGACTCTGATGAATGCCCAGTGTCTCTTGCCCTCGTCTCCCCTCACCTGCCCTCCTTTCAGCCTTATTCTCTGAGAAGGGTTTATGTAACCGATTCTAAGCTACTCTTACTACCCTGGGAGATTGCTTTTGTCATGCTGTGACAAGGAGGCAGATCACAGTATACTTCATTCTCATTGAAATGGCATGAGTTTGAAGCTAGAAAATGTTTTAAGCATACATTTATTGGAAGAGCTTTTCAGTATTTAAATACACCTGTTAAGATATATTTCTCTAATTTGTATGAGAAGTATATGATCCTTAATACTTAAAACAGATTTGCACCTTGACATTAGGCATCATCTGAACAGGGCACTTCTATTTGTAATGCCCAGTAATTAAGTTGATTTCAGAAGTCCGGAAACTGCCAATATAACTAAAGTTATATTTTAACAGGAAAACGCTTCCCAGCATCAAGCTTATATCCATCTGGGTCACAAACACAAATCGAAACCAAGAATCCCAGGGTCAACTTACTGATGAGCAAATGGCAGCAAGTCTGGCTCCTTGCACTGGAAAGGAGGAGGAAGCTTAACGACGCCTTGGACAGATTGGAGGAGGTTAGAAACCTCACCCGTATATGCAGCACCGTACTGTCCCTTGCTCTGTTCACCATGACACATTGCCAGAATCTTGGTTTTTCAAATTTTCTGCTAATACTTAAACAACCTCTTGCTATTTGAGTGCATGTTTTACTTCTAAAACTAATACTAAAGTATATACATTTTTGTGAGGGGGGAACCCCTGATGTATAGAACTGGGATTTAGGGAAGCAGTAAAGTGAAAAACTAATACACTTCAATGTAAGCAGAAGCTACAAGTCAAGGAAAGATCTAGCTTGACATGCGTGTGTTTGGTGGTGTTAAGTGGCGAATATAACTGTTTATAATTCAGATATTTTCATTATATACATTCTTCGATCTGAGATTTAGAGTTTCAGATGGGGAAACCGGGAAATTGTTGGCAGTCTAGGGGAGTTAGAGCAGCAGGAGCAGAGAGTGAGGAGTTGCATGGTGCCCGTGGGCTGGGCTGCTACCCAGTAGGCGTGGAGCTTACTAGTGGTGTCGCATTAGGGCATACCGCCACCTTTGCGATTTTGGCACTATCACAAATTTTTGGTTTGACATTTCTGAAGGTGTTTTATTTTTTCCTGTATTTGTAAAGAAAAAACGGAGTGGCCACAGTAACAAGAATGAAATAAACTTCACAGAAAAAAATTTTCTAGCTTCCCTTTTGCAAGGCTATACCTTTTTCTGAAGTAGGAAAGATGTCCTTACTAGGGGCTCATTAAAAGTAACTTTGTTCATATGACTTGAGTACAGCATTAACGCAACTAAAATATCTTTTGCCCTTTTCAGCTGAGGGAATTTGCTAACTTTGATTTTGATATCTGGCGCAAAAAATACATGCGATGGATGAATCACAAGAAGTCTCGGGTGATGGACTTTTTCAGGAGAATTGATAAAGACCAGGATGGGAAAATAACCCGGCAAGAATTTATTGATGGCATTCTTTCCTCAAGTAAGTCCAAAGAGAAGTGACTGAAACTGATGTAATTTTTAAAGAAAATAAGCACAGTTTAAAATTGTGGGGCCAGCAAACTTGCATTGCCAATAAAGCTTCACCTTTGAACTTGGCTCTGAAATCACCACTCTCCAAAGAAGTGCCTTTGGTAAAATGTATGGCTGTGAACGCAGGTACACTTTAATACTTGTGTCACCACAGACAGATGCCTCACACCACCGAAGCAGTGTCCTCATTAGTATAGTAAACTGAACGATACTTGATTCTTAGATGGTTTTGTGTTGCTTGGCACAGTGGGAAATCACCAAGTCAGTCTCTTTGTCATTTTGATTGACAGTCTGGTCTAACATCATCATCAGTAGGAAATTAGAACTCTGTGGTACAAATTTCTGCAGGTACGCGCCGTCCTCTTGTCTAGTGGTTCTGTCGTGTGTATTTGATGTCTCTGGCTCATGTTACTGGAAGTCATTCTTAAAATAAATTTCACATAAATTATTCCTTAAGTAAAGTGGTAGTTGAACCATTTGAAATTTGCTAACATTAAACAGTTTTCAACCTAGAAAAACAGCAATTTCAAATGATTTACTACCCTAGTAGTAATTAAAGATAAATTTAGTAAAGACACATATATAGTGGTTTTCTTTGTCATTATGTAAATCAGATTTTTAGAAAGGATTTTAATACATTTGATAATCCCAATAATTTAATCAGCCACATTAAAATTAAAATATACAACAAAGAATCTCTTAAGGCAGACTTAAGTTACACTGCTTACTATTTTTTAAAGACTAAATCTTTTTTATAAAATGTCATGTAAGTATAGCAGGTCTTACAAACTTTTAACTGGGACTGTTATATGGCTTATACTGATAGTAGCTTAATTATTACAGATACGTGGAATCTAAATACAAAGTCAAACTCTCAAAAACAGAGGACAGGAGTAGTTGCCAGGGCCTGGGGGAAATAGAAGAGGTTGGTAAAAGGATACAAACTTTTAGCCCTGGCTGGTGTGGCTCAGTGGTTGAACGCTGACCTGTGTACCAAAGGGTTGCCGGTTCAAGTCCATCAGGGCACGTGCCTGGGTTTCTGGCCAGGTGCCCAGTAGTGGGCACATGAGAGGCAACCACACATTGATGTTTCTCTCCTTCTCTTTCTCCCTCCCTTTCCCCTCTGTTAGGAAGAAAAAAAAAAAAAAAGGATACTTGCAGTTGTAAGATGTAAGATGAATGAGTTCAGATGAGTAACACCGTAACTCTACACAGTGGCTATAGTTGATAACACTATAGTTACACAATATTATAGTTGTGTAATTGAAACTTGCTAAGAGGGTGGTGTCCTTAAATGCTCTCCCTCTCTCACACACACAAGACAGTGAGGTGATATATGTGTTCATTAACTAGATGGGAGGAATCCTTTCCCAATATATACGTATATGAAATCATTACACTGTGAATTCTAAATGTTTTACAATTTTGCCAATTACGTCTCAGTCACACTGGGTTCTGTTGCTTCGAAAATTGCAGAGTTCCCGACCAGTCGCCTGGAGATGAGCGCAGTGGCAGACATCTTTGACAGGGACGGCGATGGGTACATCGACTACTACGAGTTTGTAGCCGCCCTCCACCCCAACAAAGATGCATATAAACCTGTCACTGATGCTGACAAGATTGAAGATGAGGTACTCATCCTCTTTTCACTACCCACAACAACGATACTGTAGTGCGTTCTGGCCAGGATATCGAGCACAATTCATGCAGCCCCGTTATTTCCACGTTTAGCAGGTGTCGAGGTTTTAAGGACTCACTGTGTAATACTAACATTAAAGTGGACATGTCGTCATTGTTTTCGGCAGGTGACGAGGCAGGTAGCTAAGTGTAAATGTGCAAAACGATTTCAAGTCGAACAGATTGGAGACAACAAATACAGGGTAAGTTTTCAAAGTAACTTCGTAGTTCTTTTAAATTGAGATTTGTTGATAATTTGGTCTGCATTGTTTTCTGGGAGTGCTAGTTATTTATTTTTACCTCATCTCAAAATGTAATGGTCTATGAATTTCTAACGTTCATTTTAAAGTATATAAAGATAGCCTGCACTTTGTATGTAAGGACGTTCTTTGACATGTACAATGTGTACATTACTTTTCAAAAGAAAAATACAGAAAAACACATTTCTTATATTTACATTGCTTCATACCACTTTGTAATATATTTTATAATGATTAGAGGTAAGTTTTTGTATTTCCAATAACAAAGCTATTCCAAGCCAGTGTCACAAAGTTAAAAATGTTGACTAATTCTTATAAAATGAAAAAGAGGCAGTGTTTTCCACTTATGCTGTAATTTTTCCTTCTATTCAAAGTCTTGATAACTTGGTTCCCCTTCCTCAAAACAATTACTTGAAGATGAGTGTGACTTCATCACTCTTTCTCCATGTTGGAACATCTCTTACATGTAGTAACCACATAAGAAATGCACTGAACGTCCCTAATACAGTATATTAAAAGGGAAACATTACTCATTTTTATTTTTATATTTCCACATCTTAAAATAGTCATCTAAATATCTGAATTTTTAACTTAAATTTGAAACCCAAGGATTTAAAAAAAATGCGTAGAAAATGCTCTGATTGTCGGGTGCACAGGTGGATGCCTGCACGCCTGTGAACTAGATGCGATATCCGGGAGCCCTGCGTGTGAAGTGTGTGTGTATTCTAGAGCCATGTAGAAAGTTTCCTGTTGCACTAATTATATCTCTCTTCCATTTTTCATTTTTTTATCAGTTCTTCCTGGGAAATCAGGTATAATTCAGTGGAATGTATTCTCAAGTTCCCAATGATTTTTTTTTAACTTTAATTCATAGTCATTAAAGCTTGCCATGGCCAATCTTCCCCGTGCTGCCCCCTAGCTACTACACTGTTGGTTGGCGTGGTGTTTCTGTAGACGCTGTAAGGGTCCTTGATCCAGGACTCCTTTTCGCCTTGTGTCTCAAATGAGGAGATTACTTTTAAGCAAACCAGATAATGAATTATAGCTTGGCTGGTTACAGCATTACAAGTACCATTTTCAGTTTCTTTTTTTAAATAAATACCATTAGCATGTATTTTATTCCAGCACTCGTTGGAACACACATCTGCACATGGCTTCTCTGGTGTTCACCACCGAGGATGTGTGATAGGCAGAAGCTAAAGGAGCATCGCATGAGGCAGGGACACAAAGACAGAGGTCTGAGAGGTCTCTGTGGTACTCAACCTCAAGGAACGTGTTCTCCCCAAAGCAGCTATGGTCCATTTGTTTTAAATCATTAATGTAGGGCTTTGCATCCTGTGGGTAGAAATTTTAACCCTGGAAGTTTTGAATGTTGTAATTCCTTTTGAGGAAATGTATCTCCTGTAACCTATAAAGTCTTACAGTCATATTTTATGCCATTTTGACCTCACATTTAAGTCAGTGTAAATGGTTCAGTGGCACTGCATGTGATCAGAATTTTAGATCTAAAGAGCAATCATATTTTGATTTAAAGGAGAAGACTTATTTACTGTGTGCTTTTAGAAAGAACTGGGCTATGCATAGTCCCTGACCACATCATCTTGGTTATTACTCTGCGTCTCAGTTTTTAAGCCCATATTACATCCTAAACTTCAAATTAGCTGTGATCCCCATTTATTCCATGACATAATTGTTTCAAATAGATCAGTTGCTTTGAAGAGTTGTTTTTAAAACTTCTATTTGTTATAATACATTATTTGGGATAGCATTTGAGGTGTTGTAGCATCTTTTATTTTTAGAAAAGATAAAATACCTCAAAAAGTTTTCTTCATCAAAAGCACAAAGAACAGAATTAGCCTTTTTTTTCATGTCTCACAATTTGGCTCTTGGGAAAATTAGGGAAATTCTGAAGATAATGTTAGTTGTCTAGATAATGCCTTCTTAAAATAAATTATAAAATCATTCCTATTTATCGGAATTGAAATTTCATCTCTATAAAGTACTTCAGTTAGTTCCTTAAAACTTTTGTTCTGAATGTCATCTTGGACCAAAAGTGTCTGGTCTAATTATCTGGTTACTTAAGGGTAATTTTCTTTAAATCCCCTCCTTTCCCTTTGCTTATTAGCAGCACCAAATTTTTTCTAACAAAATATATTTTGATTTTTACACTTTGATTACGTTTCAGGAACGGGTTCAATTGTAGGCAAGTTTAAATGTCAAGGCTAAAAAATGGACGTAGAAATAGCAGTGTAGAAGGTTCGATGTAAAACGCATGAGTTGCGGCCGGTGCCTTTTCTGTGCTTTACAGGTTCTCCTGAGTTTCGGGGTCTTGAATGTGGGCTTTGTGCTGGGGTTCGCTTCCTGAAACTCAGTGATAAAGCTCATTGAAAAGGAGCAGATTGTTTCTACTTAATTTTTTCTGTTTTTATCTATCATGAGCCCAGACAAATAGTCAAAGTCATGATAGTATTTCACTTTCCCTAAAAAAAGAAGCTATTTTTGTTTAATTGACTGTTCATTTTGCTATGGTATCTGCTGGGTTGGCAGTCATGAAATTCAATATGGTGCTTTTTATGAATTGGACGTGAGCCTATTAGAAATGATGTAAAAGTATGAAATTATTTCTCATGGGCTTTCAAAACAAATAAATGTTATGACGAGAAACTCCATATAGTCTAGACATTTATTCCGGACTTGCAGAATTTATAGCATTTCCAAGTGATTGGAGACCCATTGAAAGGGCAAGGGAAAACCAATTGCTTATTACTGTCAGTGGTTATGGTACAAACAGCTTCAAGAGAAAGCCTTTTTGATTTGAAAGCTGTGTCATTAATGTGCCAGAGACTGTTCTAATATTACAGGGATATAAATTGGCACATTAATCCGGTCTGTAACAAATTGGTTTACCAGATTATTAGTGATGCAGAAATTTTATTTGTGACATTTTTATTGGTCATGTTCATTTACTACTTTATCTCCTTGAGAGTTTATGAAGATCTGCCCCCCCCCCAGATTTCAATGACAAAGTTTTAGTGTAAAAGGAAGGTTTAATGAATAAAAATTAGAGTTTCTTAAATCTTCTTTAGAATCATTTTATTTTGTATAAACCCTGGGCAAGTGGGCCAGTGCTTATATTCATGGCTTTTTTTAATTTCTAGAAACATTTTTAATCACTGCCTTACTAATGTTGTATCTGTCCTGAGAGAGAAAAGTCATTTTTAGAAGAAATCTTTCATATTATACTTGATAACCTTTGTTATTGTTTTTCAAACTATTTCCTTTGGGCTAAATCAGCATGCAGCAGTCTAACACAGATCATTACAAACCCCTTTTTCTGAGATTTTACTAATCGCTGTGAACTAAGCAAAACATTCAAGTGGGTTGCTTAAGCTACTGCAGATTACCCACCACCCTTTAGTTTAGAATGACTGTTGACAATTAGAGGTTCTTCTTTCTTCATCTTCACAGTTTGGAGACTCCCAGCAACTGCGACTCGTTCGGATCCTGCGAAGTACCGTGATGGTTCGTGTTGGAGGTGGATGGATGGCACTTGATGAGTTCTTAGTGAAAAATGATCCTTGCAGGGGTAAGGAGATACTTATGTCAAGATGATAACACCATAAAAATACATCAAGTTTGTATTCGTCCCCAGCATCAATGACATACTTGGATACAATTTCCATCATTTATTACAATATAGTGAGTGTTTCACATTGGTCTGTCAGCCTGGAAGTTCCAGAGAACTTGTGGCAGCCATGTAAAACATGTTCTTCTCATTGCTGTTTTTACTTCTCTGGGTACACGTGACACTGGTAGGCAAGCAATACTAGACTAGACTAGATCTTCTTTATGACATGATCCCATCTGCAGTTTTCAAAATGAGCAATGACACCCACCAGGGAAAGGATTTCATCTGTCATTAAATAGCAAAGTAGGAGGAAAGAAAGTTGAGGGGTGAAGACTGAAGATACTGGATAGTAAAAGTTTAAGGGTGAAACTTTTTATAAAATTAGGGGATGGTGAGGACAGTAATACTTAAAGATTAAAAAAAATAAGAACTACTAACTTTATTCTTACTTTGAAGTGGCAGATTGGAACATTAAAGATATCAACGTAGACTATAATCGTTCTTACCATGTCTACAGCCTAAGAGCTTTTGGTTAGCTTTTAATTTTCCTTATTTTTTTCAGATCCTGTTATTAGTTTTTGAATTTTTAATTGACTTACTTTACACACGGTCTTAGTCTCATTTACAGAATAGGCCCATTTTTCTCTGAAAAAAAAAACAGTAAGATTTTTGTGCTTTTCTTAAACTGGTGAACTCAGTTTAATCCTTTTAAACAAATAAACACCAAAAAATGTCTGTGTCGGTACAATTAGGCTCCCAACTAGAAGGTCCTCTCTGGGCCTCTTTTCTATCAGTGCTGGCATCTGTTATCTTCTGTTTGTTTTTTAAAGATTTTACTTACTTATTTTATGAGAGAGGGGAAGGGAAGGAGGAAGAGAGGGAGAGAAGCATCCTCGAGTAAGAAAGTCGCATACCCCCAACTGGGGACTGGGCCTGCAAGGCATGTGCCCCGACTGGGGATCAAACCTGTGACCTTTTGATTAACAGGCCAGTGCTCATTCCACTGCGCCACACCAGCCAGGGGTCAATGCTGGCACCTGAATACACAGGTGGTATAGTGCAGTGAGTTCCTATGCGCTCAGCAGCCTCTCTGATAAGGCCTCAGGGGATTGCTACACAGCCACACTTAGGAGCTCTGCTCTGCAAGTCAAAGATACAACTACAAATGACAGTGAAATAACAAAAGCTCCCTTTTTGTTTTATACTTCAAAAATAATGCAGCCTAAGGTAACATAGCTCTGTTTATGAAACAAAGATAGTAGAACATGTAGTATTCTGTTAGTTTGCTTAGCAAAATTAGTGTGACTGTGGCAGCGTCTTCCAACTACATTTTTCTTCTTGAGTCCAACCTTCGAATGCTTGTCCTAATGCAACTCTTCTTCTAAATCGTGCGCTCCAGGCCGATGTGAGCACCCTTTGCATATTCAACTACTGTACTTTGTTTCTTCTCCTGCTAACAGTGTTCTTTAATGTGATCGGTATCCTGTGTCATTTTTTCTAGTTCATCATCATGGGAGTAAAATGTTACGTTCGGAATCAAACTCTTCAATTACTACTACTCAGCCTACTATAGGTTGGCAACCCCTCTCTTTGCCTCTCCTCTCTTACCTTTGCTCTTTCCTACTTTTACATTCTTGCTTTAAGTATTTGTTTGAAAATAACACGCTTCATCCATTGCGTATGGCTTAAGTCACATCCAACTGAGCTGGTGCTTCCAAGTGTAAATTCTGACAGTTTCACACACTTGCGGTGTGTTGCAAACGTAGGTGCTGTGTAAGTGATCAAACACATGCTTACACATTGCTCGTTGGGTTCTGTGGAGTGTTCTCCGTGTGCACATGTGTTTGTACAAGTGATGCAGCACTGATTACCTCACGGATCCTTGGGTCTGGTGTTTGTTATTGCATGTTGGTAAAACAGAGCTTTTCAAGGCATAAAATAAAACTACTAGCCGCCTCCTTTAAAGAAAATCTTGAAAGTTTATATGTTGTCATCATGATTAACAAGCCATCTGTCATTCTGTGTAATTCTATTGTTTAATTAATCCCAATGTTATTAAAATGCTGGCATCCTCCTGACCTTAGCAGTACATGCAAAAGACACAGTCCCTGCTTCCCTGGCTTGTCTCCTCAGTGTGCGGGAAGGGTAGCGAACCCATGCGGGCATCAGTAGCTGGTGGATTAACAGTATTTTAGCATGAGCTTTCCATTTTCATGCTGATTCTTTCTTTACTAGTGGTTATTCTGGCTGGTGTCTAGTGTTAGAATAAACACTTTTTTTTTTCTTTCCCAAACTTACTTGTATCCAAAAGGAATGCATTGTAAAGGAATGCATTTCCCTTTTTGTTGTGCTCAGTTGGGGTTGGCATGGCAAAAAGATGTACTTCAAATCAGCAGCGTGACATGTGTGGCACCAGTTGGTTGTTCGTCCCATGAAGGATTGAGCACCTCTCTTTTTTCTTCCTCTTCTGTTTGTGTGTCCTGTTGTCTGTTACGCAATCCAGCCAAAGGAAGGACGAACATGGAACTTCGGGAGAAGTTCATCCTGGCAGATGGTGCCAGTCAGGGTATGGCTGCTTTCCGACCCCGGGGCCGAAGATCACGGCCTTCATCGCGAGGAGCTTCACCCAACCGGTCCACGTCCGTGTCCAGTCAGGCCGGCCAGGTGGCCTCCCCGCAGGTCCCTGCCACCAGCACACCCAAGGTAGGACTCGGGGAGGCAGCGTTTTCCTCCCCCTTGCAGTCAAACTCTTGAGTATACTGCTGAGTGCTTTAGGACCCTAGAATTTGTGAGCTTTCTCCATTTGTGTTTCTTCTCACAATATGGCAAAGGAAGGATTTTTTTTTTTAATATATGTTTTTGCTTTATAGCCTCTAGGGAGACTGTCTCTGTAGGTGCTGCTTCAGTCACCTTTCAGATTGTTTTTTCTTTGTAAAGCTTCATTCATTTTTTGGTGTGTATGATGTGCCATCAGATCTTTTCATGTATTTTTAGTTATTGTTATTCTTACTTTGAAATGTGAGTCTTGGTGATGAGTATCTTTTTCTGTGGCTTCCTTTTTGATCTGCTCTCCTTTACATTTGATTTGCCATTGTTTCATACAGATTCTCCATCCTTTAACACGCAATTACGGTAAACCATGGTTGACAAACAGCAAAATGTCAACTCCTTGTAAGCCAGCAGAGTGCTCAGACTTTTCCGTGCCGTCTGCAGAGGTATCGTAAGGCCCCAGCTTCCAGTCTAACAGCCTTCTTTAATTGAAACTATCACCCACTAACATTGCTTTCCGTCTCCCTTAATATATGTGCTTTAGATAATACTACATTGTTTTAATTGACTTCTATAAAATAATTATCAACCCAACAATTCTTGGAAGGCGTGAGAGTAACTGGTTAACAGAAAAGACAGTTTTTGCTCCTTTAACAAGGTCAGCTTCACAGAGTCACACCAGTGAGCACTGTACCTCCTTTGTTTTTTTGTCATCTTACTCATACTTAATATTGCTTTTCTGTTGTGGGAAAGTAAAATACAGCAGAGTATATCCAGACTGAAGTAAAGTTTCTTTTAGAGCACGTGGTATGCTCTTGCTTCTAAACATAAGAAGCACTACCAACCCCCTTTAGGTGAGAATGAGAGGCAGTGTCGTTTGCAAGAGAAATCGCTACAATTAAAAGAACTTTTATCGAGTGTTCACTATAGCCAAGGTCTTTCTGAATGTCTGTTACATTTATTTCTGCCCAAGTATAGTAAGCCTTTAATTATTAGAAGGGATTGGGAGCTTAGGTATGTAAAAAGTCATGTGCCATTTTCAAAAGGTATGTGTATTTATTAGACTAATGGTTATTATCATTCAAGTGAGCTCTGGCCTTTAATACAGCATGCTACATGGGAATAAGATATTTAGGTAATGTGAAATTTGCCAAGATTGACACATAGGTCATTTACGTTCAATTGGAAGTCAACCTAAAGGAAATTCTCTGTAAAATAACAAACATAGGCACCAGTTAAGCACGTTTGAGCAACAAGAATCACAGTAATTAAGGGGGGATCCCTAAATAGCTCCTCTTGAATTAAAGGAGATATTTCATATTCAAGGCCAGGATCCAGGTATAAAAGTGGTAAGTGGCTTTAGAAAGCCCTCTGTGTTTTTCATAATACCTTCTTACCTGGCATTTAATCCTCGCCTCAGTGATAATAGGCAGGCAGAGAAAATTTTATTACCCTGGTGCCTCAGGTGGAAATAGCACTAATGATAGGGGTCGAAATGGGACAGAATCAATCATTCTTCACCCTTCCTCCTTCCCCCAGCCCCTCATGTCCATCGCACCCCTCAAGTGAGGAATGTGGCCGTAACACATTGCCGCTAGAGATGCCTGCCACTCGTGCTGGGTCTGTTGTGGCAAAAACTAGGAACAGTTTGAGGAACCTCAAGCAACATATTTTTAAAAATATTTAGAGCTGCTATGTTAGTTCAAATTTTTAGAAAGTAGAGAATCCCCAAAATTAAAGTCTAAGTGTGCTATTTTGAGTAGTAGCAAACTATATTTTATTTCAAGTAGCCTAATCCGAGAAAAACCAGCCAACCAAACACAACAGCAGTGTGCTTTTATAGAATGGCCTTTAAAGGTAGGGCTTGTAACAAGAAAATCAAAACAACCAAAGTATTCTGAGCAGAATGATTTGGGTCTTTCATGGTAATGAATTCTGCTACCTGGAGTGACATTTCATAGCTGTGGGTCCTCACCGTCTCATGCATTCTTGGGACTCTTAGGAGTGTAACTAGATGGGAGTAGTCAGATCTTGGGAAAACCACTTCCCTCCTCAGGCCCCATTTTTCACAGTTGTCAAAAAGTTGTGATTAGGTAAGTGGGGAGATTAGTTGTGGGCATACGTGTGAACATGCTTTGAAAGCTTAAGTATACTATTTGCATGCAAATATATAAATTCTATATTGAAATATATGTATAGAATACTTATGTAAGTGAATCATGGATATTATGTTAATGTCACAGATTTGTAACCCTGCTGTATCAAAAGGTCTTACATATGCTTTATTAAACACTTAAAACTACTTAATAAAGGAACAATTAATGTTGTTAATACATACATGATTTAATTTCTTCCAGATAACTCCCTGTGACTTTATGAGAACCCCTACACTTCTTAGGAATTTGTTGTCATCATTGTCATTGTTTTTAACTTTGGGAGAATTCTCAAAATGTTGTAGTGAACTATAAAAAAATGCTGTGGTTTTAGACTTACAATAAAATTTCATAGTTGTGATCGCCTTAGCCAGTCTCTGGGAACTCCTGTAGGAGATTTTGAAAGAATTGTCCCCAGTGTTGCCGAGGTGTCTTCTGTGTGTGGACCAGAGAAGGCAATAGAGCCGAGAGGGAGGTGGCGTTGTAGCACCTCACAGAACATTACTTTTCTTGCAGTTAATGTGTTTAAATCACGTCTCTGTGGGCTTTGCTTACTTACCGTTCCGTTTCTGCTGATTCAGTTTTGCCTGGTTTCCTCCGGGCTGCGCTGCAGCAGAACCCCCGAGCACGGTTTCTCAGGGCCCCACCTTCTCTCTGCACCAGGCAGCCCACACCGTTGTGCCAGTCTTCTCTCTAACTCTGTGGCATGTACTAACAGACTGGAAGACACTCAGATACTCAGTTTAATTTGTCTTTTCCTTGCCATCCTTTGGGAATCTCTGTTTGTGTGTTTCTCTTCAACATGAATCCATTGTCTTTGGAAGTTCCCTTTAATTCAGGGAGAGTATGAGAAATCAGTGGAGACGAGCAAGCAGAACCCCATGCTTGTCCAGTAGAGGGTTTGCAGCTGCCTGTAAAGTGTAGTTGGTGTTATGTCACAGAACACGAGCAGTATCTTGACATGTCCTTTCACTGGTTGAATACAGGGAACACCTATACAAGGCAGCAAGCTTCGACTTCCGGGATATTTGTCAGGGAAAGGCTTCCACTCCGGGGAAGACAGTGGCTTGATAACAACTGCAGCCGCCAGAGTCCGAACACAGTTTGCTGGTGAGTGTGGTGCGTTTCTTTCTTTAACGGCTTTCGCAGTTCGTTCTGAAGATGAAAGTCCCCTTACTTACCTCCTCGTTGGGAAGAAATTACGAGTTGCTGATGCTGTACTGTATTCTTTTGAAATAACACAAAGCCTCAGCCCTCCGACCAAGGTAGGGGATAAGTGAGTCATGGGATAAATAATTAGAAAATCCCTTTTGGAAAGTACCAGAGAAAGATGAGAACAGAAGAAAAACTATGAGAGTGTCCCACGCCTTTTTTAGCTGCGAAGTCTCAGTTCTTCTGTCTACGTGGAAAATGCACTGGGCTTTATTTTGGGTGGCTGGAAAAATCCAACCACTGTGGGCCTTAAACCAGCACTTCTCGTATTTCTCACATAAACCCCAGAACCTAGGGTTCTGGGCTCAGCAAACATAAAGCATCTTTAAAGTTTCAAGTCTTTTAAATTCCTGTGTGCTTTCAATGGCTTCTCCTTGGGCTAAACTTGCACCTAAGAGTTCGTTTCATTTTGTACTGCACATATCTGGGTATACACACTAAACTTTGGAAAGGGCAGCCTTTAGTTATAGCTCTTTTCTTATATCTGTTTGTAATAAATGGAATCCTGTTTTAAGCAGGGTAAGCCCACACCTCAATTTCGTTTGTAAACCTATCTTTTTCCATATTGCATCAACTTAGAGTGAGGCTGCCCTACCCTTGTGGAATGGAGAGAGGCCACGAGTCCACAGTGTTTTCTGAGTGCCTACAAGGTGTCAAGAGAAATCGCTGGGACCAAGGGGGCATTAGGTTGCAGGAGACTGGTGCAGATGCACCCAGTATTGAGGGTGACCCACCTCTGCCCTTTCTCCCCAGATCCCAAGAAGACTCCCAGCCGACCAGGCAGCCGAGCTGGAAGCAAGGCTGGGAGCAGGGCCAGCAGCCGCCGTGGCAGTGACGCGTCAGACTTTGACATTTCAGAAATCCAGTCGGTGTGCTCAGACGTGGAGACTGTCCCCCAGACACACAGGCCTTCGCCCCGAGCAAGTTCTCGGCCATCCACAGCCAAGCCTTCCAAAATCCCCACACCCCAGAGGAAGTCACCTGCCAGTAAATTGGACAAATCCTCAAAGAGATAGTGCAATTGGTTCCACCAAGGCCCTTCCTTGAGCATTTATTATTTAAGTTTGAAAGATGTAAAATATGATGTAGAAATTATTGTGAAATATTGCAAGAGATGAGTTTAAAATTCTGCAGATGGCCTTATTTGTGTATTTGTCTTTTTATTTTATCTGTATAATTTTTTTGTCAGATACTCTGGGGTTAAAGTCACGTCATATGTGAGGGGGAGGATAGAGTTTAACATGCACTAACATTTCTACGCTGTGCGTCTCGAGTACACACTAAAATCAATTCCTGTACCTGCAGGTAAGTCCACACCCTCCGATGTAAGCCACAGCCCTCCATCAGTAACTAACGTTAAGGATACCTCATGACTTTCTCTGGCTCTCGTGGACACTTTGAAATGCAAACAGACACACACAAGGGATGTATTTTGATATGACTTAAATAGAAACCAAAATCTGGAAGGCAAAAAGATAAACACAACTGCACAGCGACTCAAGCTGTGTGGGACAGAGAGCTCCCAGGTAGTCGCAGCAAGCGCTCACCCGTGCTCTGAGGTTCAAGAACCTTACACCGTTGCTGTGCCATCGCTTCACATGAGGCCAGAGGTGTCCTGGATGTTAAACCTATTATATTGTAAGAATATAATTATAAAGTGCATTCATATAAATGTGAGGTTTTCTTTTGCTTGAGTGGACAGTAGCACCTGTATCATCGAACTCATTTTGTATCAAAGCAATTTTGCTTGCAGAAAGCTATGAAATAAAACATGTCCCTTAACTACATTGCTATGGAATTAATTTTTTCCCCCAGGGAAAAATCAGTGTATTTTTTTATGAGCAATATCAATTTGGAGTGACCAAAAAAAATACTTAAAAATGGGTTTATTTTGATTTCTCATCTGAAATAATCATGTTCTGGTATTATATCTATATTTAATAAATATATACATTTTAACTTATTATGTATACTCACTATAGAAAGATACTAGTATGCATTTAATAAAACATATTCACTTGAACATGTGGAATACCTGATTATTTAAAGTAAACTTTTTCTGTTTGTTTTTTTGTTTAAATTAAAGCTTATATGTGTGTTGTACTTTTACTAACAATGTAACAGGCTAAGCTCAGGGGACATCAATTGCAGGGATATGATATTATAAGAAATATATAATAAAATTGCATTACCCACTAATTCTACAAATATATTTAATAAGTGCCAACCGTGTGCCAGCCAGTCGGTGACCTTGAGGCTGCAGGGCCCTGGCCCTCTTACATTCACAGGGGAAAGAGTTAATGAACAAATAAATCACCAAAAAACATAAACTGAAACCAGGAGATATGTGACAAGGTGGCTGATTTTATGACAGTAATATAGTAATAGGCTTCTAGCCTATGTACCTTTAAAAGACAAATGATAGAATTTTCCTAAATATAAAAATGGTATCAAATATAATTACAAGTATGGCAGATTGTTACTTTGGGCATGACAGGTCATGACTTTCCCTATACATTTGTAAGTTTATTTCAGCAAACGGTAGCAGGGGTGTTCAGGTTCAAGGGGAAGCACTGTGTGTTCCCCTCATGGCCTTTTCATGGAGGCCAAGGCAGAAGAGACTGGAGTTCCCACTAACAGAAATTAGGTGCCACTTTAAAGTGATAATAATTCCTTCTCTCTGCAAGCATGGGTCTCAGGTGGTAGCCTTGATGGAAAGGGTAATTCTAACCTAAGAGATCACATGCTATGATGCATGCATTTGAGTATAAGCATGTCACCCAAGAAGGCAGCTGAAATTGTTGTTATTCCTTTGGTGCTTTGCTTGGGATCCTGTTTCTACTTCAAAGACAAATTTAAGGGAATGATTTTATCTCAGCCCTTTTGAATGCCACCCCTGTTAAAGATCTCGGGGTTTTGCTTTTTTTTAGTAATAAAATAACCTCTTGGAGAAAAATAAGTGGTTTAAAATATTTCAGAGAAATCTTAAGGAACTGCTCCTAGTTATCAGCAATTGCCCTCGGGTAGCTTTTCAAACTCTGATGCCTCACTCATACTGTGTCATCCTGAACTAGTCCTGGAGCCTCAGGCCGCCTTCAGAAAAGTCCTGTAGTTTCAGTGAATGCCCCAGGCACCCCTCTACTCCTAAACGCATTTCTGCCCTTTACCTTTTCTTTTTATGTTTTCTTTTTCATTCCTGCCTGCCTTAAAAAAAAGAGACATTGCAATGAATCTTAGCTCTAAATATTTCAGTGTAAATATTGGTTCTGTTAAGAGAGAAACTTAGGCATATTAAAATTTTTAAGAGTTTATTTGACCAAAACTTGCTTGGAATCTGGTAGCCCCACACCAGAAGTGCTCAAGAGGGCTCCGCTGACAGGAGCTCAGAGACGACAGACTTGCACAAAGAAAATGCGGAAGCAAAGCAAGGAGATTACAGGTGGGCTACAGCTTTAAAGCCTAGTTGGCTGGCTGTGCACGTTTGCCCTTAGCGGTTTGATTTTGTGACCTGGAGGAATTTACAGGCTTAGCTTTGGGTTTGCTTACATAGACGACAGTCCACCATGGTGTTGGAGCCACCTCTGTGTAATGGCCTCCTCATTAATGAACAGTTTCAGGTTGAAAGTTCTCCACTGTGGCCATGGTAATTCAAGATGATCTTTGGTAAGGTTAGCCTGCTTGTTTAGCTTTGAAATGAAGTATTATTCACCTGAGGCCTCACACTGACCCCAGCCTGGTTTCTATGCCTGACCCTGTCCACCCCCAGACCTGTCCCATCCCAGCTTGTTTCCCAATGCAGACAGAAAGAGAAATGCCCCAATTAAGTCTGAAATCGCAAAATGCAGAGGCTGTGGACCAGGGATCAAGCGACTTAGGCACCACCTCCAGAGGCGTCTCCAGAGAGTAGGCGCTCCCTAGACCAGCAGGTACCTTGCTGGTTCCTCCTAGCTGCAGGGACACAGACAGGGGATCCCTTTGGTTTTCTCTTCAGACACCAGAACTTTCAAAACATGAACATATGAAAGTTTGTGAGAGTTTGGGCAGAAATCAATTTGAATCTGGCAGTGCCAAACCGGAAGTGGTTAGGAGGGCTCCCCTTACCGAAAGGAGCTGGGGAGAGACCTTTATGGTGGAATTTACTTACCGGCCACAGCTGAAAGCCTAGTTGGCTGCTTTGGAAGTTTGCCCTTAGCGTTTTGATTTCCTCACCTTGAGGCATTTACAGGCTTAAATTTGGGTTTGCTTACCTAAGCAGCCACAGCGTTAGAGCCACCTCAGCCTAAGGGTCTCTTTGTTTAATTAACAGTTCTTAATCACTAGAAAATCGGGATCACGGAGTAGACTTTTGTGTCTTAAAAACCAAAACTACTAATTATAATGTATTGCTACCTCTTTTTCAAATAATAGGGCATTCTTTTTTTATAGCAGTGCAGAAGTAGAGGGGCTTGGCTAGATCTCAGGTCTAGTTCCTTCAGTAGCAAAATCGATGGAAGGGCCTCAGAAGTGCCCGGTTGGTGGGAGGTAGGTTGACCTGTGGGAGTGAAAAGAGTTTGGGAAAGGATGTTTTCCTTATTTTGATCATTTTAAAACTTGTAAATATTTGCAACAATAAAAATTGTAATGAGCTGCAGTTGTTTTCTCCTTTTAACAAAGTGTTTTGAAACGCATGTGCTTTATTGTGAAATGGGTGGTCTGGTGCCACGCAACAATACATTTGCAAGTGCCCAAGCTATTGTGTCTGACGACACTGCCTTAGAATCCACCTTCTCTGCCAGTGGTGTTAGTCTTCTCTGGTGGCGTGTTTCCATCAATAAAAGTTTTTTGAGCAAACACTTCCAATGAATGTACATTAATTTCTTTGAAGTTATTATTTGCACATATTTATTATTAACCAGTTTCTCAAGGCTCAGTATAATATTGGAATGAAATTTATCTTTAATGACATTGACATAGGTGTACATACATTTTTTTTTCTAGAAATGTATTTCATCAAGATTTTCAAATGCATTAGTTGTGCAAAGGAGCCTCTTAATGGTTTTTTAAAATTTCCTGTTTGTGGTTTTTCCATTCCACATTAACATTTTGTGTTTGTTTGCTTCCCATTTTTACTAATTAGGGTTGTAGTTCATCTGTTTGATTATTTTTAATATATTTTATTGATTATACTATTATAATTGTCCCATTCCCCCCCCTTTATTCCCATCTCCCACCCGAATTCCCCCCTTTAGTTCATGTCCATGAATTTATATGTATGTCCCTGGGTCATACATGTAAGCTCTTTGGCTTCTACGTTTCCTGTATTATTCTTAGTCTTTGATGAGTTTTTTGGCCAAAGTTTTATCAAATCTGGTTAGACCCACCCTGGTTTAACTCATGATATGGCTGATGAAGGGCTTGTTCCAAAACTGTCATCTCTGCCATTTTCTTTTGTATCTTCAATCCATGTTGATTTTTTTAAAAATGTGCAGGGATCTATATAAGCCATATTTTGTAAAGATTTCTTAATGAAAAAGATAAAATATGTAATTTCACCCAGGTTGGTATAAATAATCTGCAGTCTACTGTACATGCTGAAAGCAAACTAGGAGTTTGGGAGCTTTGGGGACACCCACTGTCCTCATGTCACCTCGGATACAGAGCATGAGAGGACACTGTGGATGTTACTGAAGGGCAGGCACCAGCGTCAGTCTGTAGTAAATGTTCATGAAGGTTAATTTACTGCTCTTCCTTTTAGATGGAATATAAATATACATTGACATCTTATTTTTCCCCGCATCCTCTGGGTTCACTTTTCATTCATCCTGTTGTAAGGACCACTAGCGAATTGATCCTTAACTGTTAAATTATTTTTCTACACTATTTTCTTCTTTCTACTGTTTCTCAACCATCTTTGTGAACAGGGTAAAGGAACTTTATAAAGTTCCTTTCCCCTCTGCTCCTAGTTGTTTAAGAATGCACGTGTGTGCTCGGGCTTATATGTAATTGCAGGCATACCTCGTTGGATTGTGCTTCGCTTTGTCGTGCCTCACAGGTGTTGCATTTTTTTACAAACTGAAGGCAAGATCCTCCACCAGCAAGAAGGTCACGACTTGTTCCGTTGTGGTATTCGCTTTATTACAGTGGTCTGGAACTGAACTTACAATGTCTCTGAGGTATGCCTGTGTAGTCCTGGTTAGCTAGTCTCCAAAACTTCCGTAGGGGTGTGGGGGGCATGTCGATATTCCTGAAGCCACAGTTTAGTTCTGGCCTTGTTACCTCTCACCTGTGCTACTGTAATGGCCTCCTCATTTCCAAAATCACCTCCAGACATCAGTTTGGAGAAATTGACATCAAAGAGAGGGGCATGCCTTTGATATGAAGGACTGGAAGAAAGGGTGATTAAGGTGGGACAACAGAAGTCGAGGGAGTTACCCTGAAGTGACTTAACTTCCGTCAGCAAAGTAGATGTGTCTTGCCTGGAGTTAAGGAGATGGTTATAGTTTAAGGTATTTGAGTTGAGTAGAGATGGTTTGAAAGAGCTGAGACCATGAGTTTATAGTTACCCTGATCTGCGGGGTGCGGCCCGGTGTATAAACAGAGGACGGTGAAGTTTGTTGATCCAGAGCTGGGGTTTTTCCAGCCAGGCTCAACAGAAAGCAAGGGATTGGAGCAATGGAAGGGAGCAGAGGGTGAAGGATGGGTCATTACCTCAGAATCAGGTGTTAGGTACCCAGGAAGAACGGGTCTGGGAGGAAGTCACACAAAGGGAGGGCGTTTGGATCAGGATGGTGGGAGTGTGGAGCAGTCTGGACAAGCCCACAGGAGAATGTATTATAAAGAGCCACACATTTGGGGCATTGTCTAAAGATTACAAGAATGTGAATTTTGGTGGCCTCAGCAGTTAGAAATTAGTCTCAGCTGTTGCAAGTCTTCATTGATTTTTATTGCGCTTGTAGCAGAATTTGCATGGAGAAAGCAACAGTCACCTCCTAGAGTGGGGGAGAGGGTGGAAGAGCCTGCCTTTCAGCTGGGATTGGTTATGCTTCAAAGCCCCAAGTAGGTTGACGTGTGTGCACGTATGTGTGTGGCTCTGGCTCTTCAAGAAGGCAGGATCCTCAGGCTTCAGGAGTATGGTATGTTAATACATACTTACTAGATCTAGTTGTGGGCCTGAGTTAAAAATAGGTTACCATAAAGGCTACATTTCTTAAAGAAGGGCTGGCCAGGTAGAAAAACAAATATCTTAGGACAAATATGTCCTAGTGCAGAAAAGTTTAACCAGTCAGTGGACATACGTTCTGTCAACAGTGTTGTCACAATACGCCTGTCTGAGAAGTGACCAGTGAATTCAGGCGATAGAGCAGGTTGGAAGCAGCATCTTCAGATGTAAACCATAGACTTCACAATGCTGTATCTGATCGTGGATTGATTTGAAGTTGCTTCTCCTGGAAAATCTTTTGCTTCTTTAGGTACTTGATTATGCCTACATTGATTTTTGTTTCAGTTTTGGTTTATAAAGCTCTTAACATGAATATATATATATATATATATCTAGCATGAGGTTCCCAACCAGTCATTGAAATACCAGATAAGTATTATTTGAATTTTATAAATAACTTAAATGAAGCTAGAGAGGTTGTTATTAGTCTGAGCTCAAACAACTAGAAAATGAGTGAGATAAATCTTTTCCTGCTGAGACAAGTAATCACCCTACTGCGCCTCACTGTTTTCCCAGGATCTGTGCATTCTTTTCTAAAGATGGTAACTTCATGAAGACATGATCATGACCTGTCTCTCTCAAAACACACACGCACACAAAGAAAATCACATCTGGATTTTCCAGAGTAGCAAACTTGATCTTACAGCAGTTTTAGTCTCTTCTTTGGAGAGCTGGAAATGTCTGTGTTCCACAACTAGATTAATTTTCCGTTGTGTCATGTCTCATTGAATTATCTGGGGCCAGAAAAGTGGCGACCTTTTGAAATTGGTTTGCTGAGTAAGATGGTCTAATTTGAGGCAGCTAATATTTAACACCAGCTTTCCCGGCAGCCATTACAAGATGCATGAGTTCCTTTGTGAAGTTGCTTCACCAGGTAACTGCTAGAGTTTTTCTTCTTCTTGTTGCCAAATTGGTACCCAAGATGACTTACTGGAATTAGGCTTTTGAATATTCTACATTTTGCTTAAATTCATTGACAATATATGTGGATAAATGCTGGGACTCTTCACTGACTGTGTCACTGTGTAGTATTTTCAGATCAAGTGGTTTTTCAAAAATTCATTTCAGGTGTAGAGACACAGGTATATGTGATGTAACCACAGATTATGTATAACCTCTGTTTTACTGCTTTGTTCTTGGTCAGTTTGACTCAGTGCTTTACAAGGTGGTCCTAGGCATTTATCTTCAGTCTGTTGCTCAAATTAAGTAGTTCTTTCATACATGTGTCCTTTTGCTCATTCTTACTCTTATACACTTCTGAAGATGTATCTTTAAAATATCAGTTTAATATATCAATGTCAGAGTCATTTGTTTTTGTCAAATGAAAGTTCTTAATTCAGTGGAGAACTTTTATTTAGGACGATCCTTTGATCTATATTAACTGCATTTTGGGAGTGGGATATCTTATGCATTCTGTGCATAAAATTGGTACATTTCGTAATCAGTTTCTGATTATACAACTACTTTTGTCAATTGTAGGAAATTTAGTAAATACATAAAAGTACAAAGAGGAAAATCAATCACATATCACCCCACTACTCAGGATAAATCATTGATAAATTAAATTGGGGGGTTGGTTAATTTGTTTTAAATTTTTGATGTCATACTGTACTTTCAGTTTGCATCTTTAAACTCCAAAAGACCAATGACACTGCCAGTTATTTATCTGTAGTTATTTTAGTCTTAAAACTTAACAGAGGATGATATTTATATTGCTTTTCATTGCTGTACAACAATTGCCCTAAACTGGTGATTTCAAATAATTTGTCTAACAGTTTCTGTGATCAGAAATCCGTCCCAACCCTGGTTGGGTCCTTCGCTTCAGGATCTCTTATGAGACTGCAGTGAAGGTGCCAGCTGGAGCCTTGGTCATCTGGGTCTCAGTTAATTTGGGGCAGGACTCAGTTTTAAGTTCACACTCATTGGTTGGTAGGTTGTCAAGGTTCCATTCCTCATGGGCTGTTGGACTAAGGGCCTCAGTTCCTTGCTAGCTGTTGGCTGGAGGCCACTCAGTTTCTGGGCACAAGGCCCCTCCCACATAGCAACTTGCTTCACCAAAGTGTGCAAGCCAAGAAGACAATAGAGCCCATCAAGACTGTAAGTCATAGTATTCGTCATCCAAGCACAGAAATGACATCCTGTCACCTTTGCCTTGTTCTGTTAGAAGCAAATCACTAGGTCCAGGCCACGCTCGAGGGCAGGGGATTACACAAGCGCACAACTGCCAGGAGTCAGAGACCACGGAGGACCATCTTCGAAGCTGTCTACTGCAGTACTGAGTCGGAAGAACTTTATTCTAATCCTTAACTGTTTGATGTAATGGAGAAACTGATATAAAAATCTCAAAAGTCCTTTTCATCACACATGAAAAATATGACACTTCAATGTTTAATTACTGGTTCAATACAGACTAAACGGGAAGAGGAGTGTTTCTTCAGAACTTTACTAAAAAGTTACTTACAGTATTGGAAAATGGGCGACAAACACTGAAGCAAAGACCTTTTTATCCCAAGCCATAGGGAGAGTGACGTGTGAAACAAGAAACAAAAGCAGGTTCGAGTACAAGTGGGCGGCAGCGACTCCCTGGCAGAGGGGTGCACAGGCGCAGGGAAGTTAGTGAGCATTCTTGAGACACTGAGAGGACCGATGGGGTGGAGACTCTCGGTTGGAAACGCACTAGAACCCACCTCACCGCACGCATCCTGGCTAAATGCTGCTGTGCCCCATTCTCCTTAACTCCCTTCCTTGGTAACTGGAGATTCTAGTTGTTACATGAAGACATTCAGTTCTCCCCACCGGAACACACCGAACTCTCACGGCTGGGAATATGTGCTCGTGGTCACTGGCACCTACGTGCTCCTTTGCTGCCTGGGAGCTTGCAGGAGTTCACTAGCTCTTCAGGGTTCACATCTGTTCAAATTTTCTTCATGGGATCCTACATTTGCAGCACATGCATTTTAGTGGGTTGGCCAAAAACTCATTCAGGTTTTTTCCATACAATGACTCCAGCAGTGCTTAGCTGTCTTTAACTTCTTTTGAATCAACTTTGTTAGATTGTATTGTAACAGCTGTTGTATCAGCGTGCATTTAAAAAAAAACACATCAAAATTGGTGAATTTGTATGCAGCCATTTTAATATTGAAGAGGGAAGAAAATATACAATATTTTCATCATATTATGCTTTCTTATTTCAAGAAAGGTTAAAACGCAACTGAAACACACAAAAAAGATTTGTGCGGTGTGTGGAGAAGGTGCTGTGATTTATCAAATGTATCAAAAGTGGTTTGCAAAGTTTCTTAGTACTTATTGATATTTTGGCCAAACAATTCTTTGCTGTGGAATTGTCTTGTGCATTAGAAGATATTTAGCAGCACCCCTGACCTCTACCCAGTAGAAGCCAATAGCAGAAGATAGTCAACATACTCAAAATATCCAAATCAATAAAGTTACGGGTGAAAATGAAAAATGTGTATTTATGAAAAAAACTAAACAGACTTTTTGACCAACCCTATAAAAGACCCATACTTTCTCATGAAGCAGGAGAAATGAGTTTGGCAACAGATAAAACACTCCTGTGAGCTGTCCCTCTTTGTTTGCATGTCCCGCTGTGGTTTTACATTTGGTTTGTGCCCAGTGAGGTCACTTTCAAATTCAGTGGAACTGCTTCATCGTGTTCTCTAGAAAACTGAAGTGAACAAAATACCTCATGAGCAAGCGCTATTCTGTGGACTTTGCACTGAAGTTTATCCAAGGGATCTGATGTCTAAGGAAGCAACACCATGTAGAGGGTTTTTGCAGCAACCATGAGCCAGCTCACCTGTGAGTTATTGTTAAACTATGAACAACTGAGAGAGCGCTCTTCATTACCATGCACATATATCGACTTTCAGGGGACAAAGCTGTTTCCTAGTTTTTATTACTTCTAGAGAAAAGCCAAAGAACACTGGAACCACTTTGGGGGGTTTGGCACTCCCCGGCCCACACATCACAGTAGACAGATAGTGAAAAGATGAAGGAAACGGGGTTTCTTGCAGGTCTCTGTGCTAGGAACCATGTTTGCTTAATTCTCACTCGAGCCTTAGAAGTAACAGGCATCCTGAAATTTGAAGAAACTGAGGCTCTGAGAATTACATGCCCAAAGTCACTCAGTTAATAAACAGGAATCCATGTTAACTGGCCCAGTCTGTCTGAACTCCAAACCCTTGGTCTTTCTGCTGCACCACGCTACTTGTATGAGCATGTTATATTTTTAGATTTATTTCTTATGTCCTGGCCTACATCTTACTGGTCAGTTTTCACTTTATTTGTTCCTAAAAAACTAAAAATACATTTTCTCTATCATGCTTCTTCCACCAACAAAAAAAGGTGAAATGAAGCACTATTTTTAAATATTTGCCAATCTTATGCAAACATACTCACCTGAAAGGTAAATGTGGGGAAAGATGAGAAAGGGAAAGGTGGAAGGATTTAAAAGATCAATTGGGAAGCAACAAGAAATGTGGGGCTTTGACACCATGATGTATATTCAAAACACACAGTGGATTTGTGCTCAGCTGCGGAGGGAAGTCCTTGACTTCAGAGAATGATGTGTAAACACTGCTTAGGATCAGGCTGGATTATGGCTCCAACCGGGGAAAGAGTCCATCTTCTGTGCCAAGAATCTGTGATCTTGGCTTAGTTGCCTCTTATCTCTTTGCTTTGTGGTGCTTAGGTCTTTTAAGATCAAGGATGGCTTTTGGAATGAAGTGCTTTTTCTTCATCACTGCCAGATAGAAAGTTGTTCCAAGCCTAGATATATGACTATATATGTTAGAACTACATTATACGATTGCACCTACCGACACGTTTGCAGAAAAAAATGAGGGAAGAACAACGCCTGATTCTAGCACACATTCTAAAACACATTTGAAAATGCAAAATAAAGCTTATCTACTTTTCTACTGAGCTCAGACTACTGCAAAGACCTGCTATCATCGTTGTCAATTCCCTTCCCTCCGTGGCCTGCCTCCTTGTGAGGCAGATACACTCCAGCGACTACCCAGCTGGTCGCCCACGTTGTCTGC